>JALXFT010003270.1:0-41146 GCA_023376895.1 Aspiorhynchus laticeps | reverse complement strand
TCGAGTCAAGTCTCTGGTTCTGAGAGTCCCTACCTGGCGGCTAGACTGGTGTGACTTCTGAGATTCACTTCAAGCTACTCTGTCTTCCTGCCTAGCCCTTCCTCTGGAGCTGCCGCCTCCGTGCTTGAGTCCGCTGCCAACTCAGACAGACTCAGTGGTCATCCCTCCTGCCTGTAGTGTGTTGTCTGCCCTGCCCCTCTGTTTGGACTGATTCACTTCTCACTCTCCCTGCTGTTTCTAGTCTACGTCTTGTCAATAAACTACCATTGTTTGCTCATTTGCATCTGGGTCCCATTTCTTGCAGATCCCTGACAATTATTAATGTGCTTTAGTGCGTATTTAAGCAATACATGTTAATTTTCTCTGCAACATTTTTATTTATACTTTTATAGGCTATATAGACTATGCACAAATTCAATTACTGGTTTTGTGGCTCAGTCCTTTAAAAATAACCAGGAATCACTGTACTATATTGATTTTAGATTTTTAGTAGGCCTAGTTATTATAGTCTTTAATAAATAAAAAACATTAATCACAGAGAAGGGCTCTTTTACTCATTAAAAGTGCTCATGTACCTATTCCACAGATTTGCAGCTCTGAGTGATTTAATATTCGATAGTTATGCAGATCTATATGGCGACAATGATCGAGTGTTAATAACTGAATCTAAATTCATCTCGTACACAGATTAACACGCACATAATGAGGATGTGGATACAGAAATTGGATTTTTAATATCTGATGTCATGGGCATTCATTTACTATAGGAACCTTTAAAATTGTAAGAGAATCAATATAGGCTCAAATATTTTATTAAGATATAAACAAGGAAACACTGCTTGCCATGAAAACATTTTATTAACCTACAAGTTTGTGACGCATTGAGCAACGTAACATCTCTTTAAACAACAACAAAAACGGTTGTGCTTTAAAACGTAAAATCAGCCGCTTATGTTTGTGTTTGTCCATCTCTAAAATGCATCTAAATTATCATAATTTGCGTATAAAATCCCAATTTAGTGCTGATCCGCGGCCTGCCGATCCTCAAGGAAATATGAATGAACCTGAAGAAGCCGGAGGTGAAGTCATCAAGAGTTTATTCGTAAACGATGACTTCATCTGACTAAAATTACCATGGTTACTAAACAGATAATAATTAAGATAGGCCTATGATTCTAGAGTTAGCACATAATATTTCTGTAATATGGCCAAATCAATTACAAAATCGTACACAAAGGAATGCATGCTCGGGTCTACACCAATAAGATTCACCGTGTTATAAACCAATAGAATTGGGGGTGGCGCCCAAATGTGTCGCCCCGCCCCATCGTCCAGGGTGCACTCTGGGGCTACTCGTGATGTTTGATGACCTCTAGCGTTCAGTTTGAGGAACTGCAGACACATTTTACACCGGTATGATGCTGTTTGGACATCACGAGTCGGCTACAGCACACACACAGTGTTGCCAACTTAGCAATTTTGTTGCTAAATTTAGCAACTTTTCAGACTACCCTAGCAACTTTTTCTTCCGAAAGCACCTCGCAACAAATTTAGCAATTTTTTACATTTATTTGGCAACTTTTTAGAAGTGACCCCGACAATAAGAAGACACATTTTCCATCCCAATTACACAAAAAGAAAACCAAAGATGCCTAGCAGTACACACATCAAGTGAATTGAGTTAGCTGCTATTTGCAATTCTTCAATTTAATAATAATAACTTAATAATAATAATAATAATAACTGAATAATTGTTAATTTATGATACACTTTGTTAGTAGCTTGTACTTGTGATTGTTGATCAGTTAGTACGCTGTAAGAAAAATGGAAAAGATAGGCTACTAGTAATTTTCCAGGATATTATCCATTATGCATTGTAACCCTGTAACCTGAAAACACAATGTGTAATTGAAAATGCAGGTAAAAAAAACAATACAGAAAATTCTTTCATATTAACATAGTAGATTGTGCCCTATTTTTACAGACTTTTCTTGGAGTGTAGCATACTAACTACTAATACACTGCTTAAAGCATAATTGTTGAGAATGTGTTGTATTACTAGTTTACTAGCTATAAAAAAAAAAAAAAAAATTGTAATCATTCAAAAATGTGTAAGTGTTCAATAATTCAAGTAATTTTAAAATACAGTTATTTATATTTTAATATTATATTATGCATATTATTTTACAAACAAATCTAAATTAACAAATATAAAATATATATTTTTGCTGAGATTTGATGTGACACAAATTTGCGCCGTGATTACGCAATGATGTCATCGTGCAATGACATCACAACGTCATTTAGCAACTTTTAGCAACATATTGACCTTCCTTTAGCAACTTTCTCTGAAAATTAGTTGGTAACACTGTATAAGCTATATGTGAACCAAAAATAGAGTCTAATAGTGGCAAAGTGAAATAATAACGTATTTCAAACATCCAAGATCAAACTAAATGACAGTGATATAATGAACACAGTATGTTTAGATTTTTTAATTTCTAATTTAATTCAACATTTAATTAACAAAAATATCCGATAATGTATTGTATTTTTTTTTTGTGCAATCATTTAATGCAGAAATTAAATATTTGATGTTTTGCATGTCACATGACCATTAACCAACATCAGAGACCCTTGATCATGTGAATGTGGGGTTTAATTAGTTAAATTAACTTACCATAGGCTATGTGTGTAGTTCAGTATGGATGTGTTGAAGGGGTTTACTAAAAACAAACTTATTTTTATCAATTAGATGCCAAGGCAACATTTTGTTTAGTTTACCTTGAAGTACTAAAACTGAAAAAAAAAAATACTAAATATATAAATAAATATAAATACAAAAAATTAACTAAAATTAATTTAAACAAAATTAAAAATCAAACCTAATCCAAAATAAATATAACTATAATCATATACTAAAGATATTAAAATACCACTGGTTCATGCTTAGCAAGCAGTCCTTTCACTAAAAAATAGTTTGCTTAATGATCATTTATAACATTCAAACAGTTTATTAAAAACAGCACTGTTAATTTTTTTTTCACATTCTGCAACAGTGAAAATGACTTACAATGCAAACATGCAAATAAAGTGCTAAAGTGACAACCAGATTCATAAACTAAGGAGGTATTTTTCCAATTCATATTCTCCATAAAGATTTCAAATTCTAATGAGCTCTAATGAACCAAACAAACCAGCTCCACGCTGAATCACAATCATACAAACTTTGTTTTGAAGCTAAACAATGTGTATGAATTATTATACACTTCACACATTGTAGTACATCCCCAAATCAGAAAAAGTTTGGACAGTATGGAAAACGCAAATAAAAAAAGAAAGTAGTGATTTCTAAATTTACTTTGACTTGTATTTCATTGCAGACAATATGAACACAAAGTATTTCATGTTTTGTCTGGTCAACTTCATGTCATTTGTAAATATACATCCTTTCCTGTCATTCAGACCTGCAACACATTCCAAAAAAAGTTGTGACAGGAGCAATTTAGGGCTAGTAATGAGGTAAATTGGTTAAATAATGATGTGATTTGAAACAGGTGATGTCAACAGGTGATTGTAATTATGATTTGGTACAAAAGCAGCATCCAAGAAAGGTCTAGTCCTTTAGGAGCAAAGATGGGCCGAGGATCGCCAGTTTGCCAACAAATACGTGAGAAAATTATTGAAATGTTTAAAAACAATGTTCCTCAAAGAAAGATAGGAAGAGATTTGGATATTTCACCTTCAACAGTGCATAACATAATTAAAAGATTCAAGGAATCTGGAGGAATTTCAGTGCGTAAAGGACAAGGGCGCAAGCCTAAGCTGAACAACCGTGATCTCCGATCCCTCAGGCGGCACTGCATCAAGAATCGTCATTCATCTATAAGCGATATCACCTCATGGGCTCAGGACTACTTTGGCAAACCTTTGTCAAGTACCACAATACGTAGTTACATCCACGAATGCCAGTTAAAACTGTTCTGTGCCAAAAGGAAGCCCTATGTTAACAGTGTCCAGAAGCGCCGTCGACTTCTCTGGGCTCGGAGGCATCTGGGATGGACCGTCACACAGTGGAAACGTGTACTGTGGTCAGATTAATCAGTATTTCAGGTATTTTTTGGGAGGAATGGACGCCGTGTGCACCGGACCAAAGAAGAAAAGGATCATCCAGACTGTTACCAGCAACAAGTCCAAAAGCCAGGGTCTGTCATGGTATGGGGTTGTGTCAGTGCCCTTGGCACAGGTAACTTGCACTTCTGTGATGGCACCATTAATGCTGAAAAGTACATAGAGATTTTGGAGCACAATATGCTGCCTTCAAGAAGACATCTTTTCCAGGGACGTCCATGCATATTTCAACAAGACAATGCAAAACCACATTCTGCACACATTACAAAGTCCTGGCTGCGGAGGAAGAGGGTACGGGTACTTGACTGGCCTGCCTGCAGTCCCGACCTGTCTCCAATAGAGAATGTGTGGCGCATTTTGAGGCGCAAAATGCGACAACGAAGATCCCGTACTGTTGCCCACCTTAAGACTTGTTTGCAGGAAGAATGGGACAAAATTACACCTGAAACACTTCATCACTTGGTGTCTTCAGTCCCTAAACGTCTTTTAAGTGTTGTGAAAAGGAATGGCAACATTACAAAGTGGTAAATGCGTTACTGTCCCAACTTTTTTTGGAATGTGTTGCAGGTCTGAATGACAGGAAAGGATGTATATTTACAAATGACATGAAGTTGACCAGACAAAACATGAAATATTTTGTGTTCATATTGTCTGCAATGAAATACAAGTCAAAGTAAATTTAGAAATCACTACTTTCTTTTTTTATTTGCGTTTTCCATACTGTCCCAACTTTTTCTGATTTGGGGTACAGGAAAGAAACAAGTAATGTATTACTTTAGTGTGTTCATTATGAATAAATTGATTACAAATGCAGTTCAATCAAGAGCAGCGAGTGATTCCCTCTTTTCTTTTATTATTAGATTAACATTGAGACAGACGGCCTATATATTAGACCTACTGTACTGCACGGATCTAATATAATGTCACACATCCGATGTTTTTACCCAACATTTCTCAAACGTTCACTTAAGACATAACAGATTATGTTTGCGTGAATACTTAAATACTGTAATTCTGTGTATATTTATCGGGATCGCAGAAAACATGCAAATAAAGATATGTTTAAATACTATTTGGAGCACTGGGATCGCTAGAAGAGGGCTTAATGAACACAACTTGTGAAGTTCGGTAAAGTTGGCAAGATATTGACAGATTCAACTTTTCCGGATCAATAACTCGCTAGCAAATCGTTTTTAATACACAAATGACGCCTCTTTTCTTTTTTAGGGATGTAGAAAACGAGCTACAAGCGAGGTTTCCTCAAAACAAGCTTTCCTCCGCTCTGTATAAAATACATTGATCTAAATGCGCTGGCGTCTGAGAGACAAGTCCTAAGGGACCGTCTGCAAAGTGCCAAACGCGATTCTTTTTTACTAATAACACTCAATAACTTTACACTAACGCACTGTAGTGTCACCAAATTCAATTTACACATCACTGCTCTCCTGCTGGTTATACTACAACACTCATTTTGAAAGTAATTGCTTTGGCACATTTTTTATTAATATTTATTATGAAAAATAGTTAATAACTTTACTGTAACACACTCTACTTCCACCAAATTCAGTTCACACCTCACTGCTCTTATGCTGGTTATACTACAACACTCATTTTGAAAGTAATTGATTTGGCACATTTTTTCATAATTTTTATTATGAAAAATGGGTAATAACTTTACTGTAACACACTGTACTTTCACCATATTCACTGCACACATCACTGATCTCCTGATAGTTATACTACAACACTCATTTTGAAAGTAACTGCTTTGGCACATTTTTTATGATTTTTTTATTATGACAAATTCTTAATAACTTTACTGTAACACACTCTACTTCCACCAAATTCAGTTCACACCTCACTGCTCTTATGCTGGTTATACTACAACACTCATTTTGAAAGTAATTGATTTGGCACATTTTTTATTAATTTTTATTATGAAAAATGGGTAATAACTTTACTGTAACACACTCTACTTCCACCAAATTCAGCTCACACATCACTGCTGTCCTGCTGGTTATACTACAACACTCATTTTGAAAGTAATTGCTTTGGCATATGTTTATGATTTTTTATTATGAAAATGTTTTAATAACTTCACCGTTATTGGACATAATTAATAACTTTACTGTAACACTGCACTTTCACCAAATTCAGCTCACACATCACTGCCTTCCTGGTGGTTATACTACAACACTCATTTTGAAAGTAATTGCTTTGGCATATGTTTATGATTTTTTATTATGAAAATGTTTTAATAACTTCACCGTTATTGGACATAATAATTAATAACTTTACTGTAACACTGCACTTTCACCAAATTCAGCTCACACATCACTGCCTTCCTGGTGGTTATACTACAACACTCATTTTGAAAGTAATGGCTTTGGCACATTTTTTATGAATTTTAATTAATTTTTTTAATAACTTTACTGTAACACACTGTACTTTCACCAAATTCAGTTCAAACATCACTGCTCTCCTGCTAGTTATACTACAACACTCATTTTGAAAGTAATGGATTTGGCACATTTTTTATTAGTTTTTATGAAATATTGTTAATAACTTTACTGTAACACACTGTACTTTCACCATATTCAGTCCACACATCACTGCCTTCCTTGATGGTTATACTACAACACTCATTTGTGAAGTAATGGCTTTGGCACATTTTTTTATTAATTTTTATTATGAAATGTTTTTAATAACTTTACTGTAACACACTGTAATTTCACCAAATTCAGTTCACACATCACTGCTCTCCTGCTAGTTATACTACAACACTCATTTTGAAAGTAATGGATTTGGCACATTTTTATTAGTTTTTATGAAATATTGTTAATAACTTTACTGTAACACACTGTACTTTCACCATATTCAGTACACACATCACTGCTCTCCTGATAGTTATACTACAACACTAATTTTGAAAGTAATGGATTTGGCACATTTTTTATTAATTTTTATTATGAAAAATTGTTAATAACTTTACTGTAACACACTGTACTTTCACCAAATTCAGCTCACACATCACTGCCTTCCTGGTGGTTATACTACAACACTCATTTTGAAAGTAATGGCTTTGGCACAGTTTTTATGAATTTTAATTAGGAATTATTTTTAATAACTTTACTGTAACACACTGTACTTTCACCATATTCAGTCCACACATCACTGCCCTCCTGCTAGTTATACTACAACACTCATTGTGAAATTAATGGCTTTGGCACATTTTTTATGAAGTTTTATTATGAAAAATTGTTAATACATTTACTGTAACACACTGTACTTTCACCATATTCAGTCCACACATCACTGCCTTCCTGATGGTTATACTACAACACTCATTTGGAAAGTAATTGCTTTGGCATATTTTTTATGAATTTTTATTATGAAATATTGTTAATAACTTTACTGTAACACACTGTACTTTCACCAAGTTCAGGTCAAACATCACTGCTCTCCTGCTGGTTATACCACAACACTCATTTTGAAAGTAATGGCTTTGGCACAGTTTTTATGAATTTTAATTATATATATTTTTTAATAACTTTACTGTAACACACTGTACTTTCACCAAATTCAGTTCACACATCACTGCTCTACTTCTAGTTATACTACAACATTTATTTTGTAGATAATTGCTTTGACACATTTTTTATGAATTTTAATTATGATTTTTTTTTAAATAACTTTACTGTAACACACTGTAATTTCACCAAATTCAGTTCACACATCACTGCTCTCCTGTTGGTTATACTAAAACACTCATTTTTTATTATTAAATTTTATTGTAATTTTGTTATAATTTATTATTAAAAATTATTAATAACTTCACTGTAACACACTGTACTTTCAGCTGAGAACTTGTCCCTGGCTGCCAGTGATGGTTCAAGATTGTGGCATGGGGACATAACGTCTCCGTTCCCTCTATCAGGGAACGAGTGTTACGTACGTAACTGAAACGTTCCCTATCTGTCGGTCACTACAAGTTATTTCATGAAGACATATGGGGTCCATGGAAAGCGCCACAACCCGAACCCCGTCACAACCCTATGGCATATGAAATGTTGACAAACAGCTGTATGTCAGATAAATGCTACACAACGTTGTAACCTTCCCTCCGGCCCAGCACAAATTTGCTCTTGGTATCCACAGGCCAAGCCGCTGTTCCTTTCCCCACAGGATTTCTTAACAGAAGAGATTTCGACCTTCAATGAAAGATTGCTTCAAGTCTTTCCTATTTGTTGTTACAGCTTAGCAGTAACAATGGGGAGGCAAGCCTTCCGGAGAAGGCACCCCCTGGTATCAGACTGCTCCACCCAGTCTGACTGCGGGGGTGCTGGAGGAACTCCACCAGGGTTCGCCGTCTGGGGAACTTACTGGGGGAGGAAAATGGCGCTTGCATCCCCAGGTGAGGAGGAATGGCACAGCAAGCGTGACACTGGCCAGCTCTTCCCACCACTTACCTGTTACCCAACACAAGGGAAGAGACTGGCTCAACGCAGAGAAGGTTTTCAGTGTGTCGCCCAGCCCGCAGCTCTGCAGATGTCTGCCAGAGAGGCACTGTGCGCCAATGCATAGGAGGAGGCAACACTCCGTGTGGCGTGAGCCCTCATCCCCAGGGGGCACAGCTCCCTTGGGATTGGTACTCCAAGGCGATGGCATCCACTATCCAGTGGGCCAACCTCTGCTTGGAGACAGCCTTCCCTTTCTGCTAACCTCTGTAGCAGACAAAAGCTGCTCAGAGCTTCTGATGCTCTGACTGACTCCAGCAGCTCAACGAGACCCCACTGCAGGACAATAGAGAGATCCCAGGAGGGCACCAAGGGTGGCCTAGGAGGATGCAACCTCCTGGCACCCATTAGGAACCTCACAATGAGATCTTGCTTGCCCAGGAACCGGCCGTCCACTGCATCGTGATGTGCTGTGATAGCAGCCACATATGCTCTCAAGGTGGAGGATGGCAGCCTATGCTCCAACCTTTCTTGCAGGAAAGAAAGCACTACTCCAATTGTACATCTTTGGGGGTCTTCTCGGCGAGAAGAACACCAGTTCGTGAACAGACTCCTTTTCAGATCGTAGGCTTGCCTCGTAGAGGGAGGTCCTTTCTCAGAGGGATGCACCAGGAGGGGCTGTCACGAGGAGCATGAGTTCAGAAACCAGGTCGGGTGGGCCAATACGGCGCAACCGGCAGGGCCTGTTCCTCGTCCTCGCTGACCTTGCACAGTGTCTGTGCGAGAAGGCTCACTGGGGGAAACACATACTTGCGTAAAGCCCAAGGCCAGCTGTGCACCAGTGCGTCCGTGCCGAGGGGGCCTTGGTCAGGGAGTCATACAACTGGCCGTGGCAGGACTCGTGGGAGGCAACCGGGTTTACCTGAGTTTCCCTGAGTCGACTCCAGAACAGCCGGATCGTCTCAGGATGGAGTCGCCATTCTCTGGGGAATGTGAGCTGTCGTGAGAGTACATCGGCTGCACGATTGAGGATGTGGATGACCAGGATGTGGACGGCGCGCTGCGACTTGCACTGCATCTGACTCCAAAGGAGGAGATGGCGGGCGAGTTGTGACATGAGACGTGATCGTAGACAACCCTGCCAGTTGATGTACAAAACGGTCGCAGTGTTGACCATGCGGACCAACATGTGCTAACCAAGCAGCAGCGGCCGGACCGCCACAAGGCTAGTAGCACTGCCAGCAACTCGAGGCAGTTGATGTGCCAAAGCAGTTGAGGCCCTGTCCAGAATACTGAGGCTGCATGCCCGTTGTATGTAGTGCACCAGCCCGCATTAGAGGCATTCATTGTAACAAACGACATGACGAGCCACTTGTTCTATGGGCACTCTGACCTGTAGAAAGACAAGGTCCATCCAGGGGCCGAATGAGCGGGAACACGTGATGGTAACGCGAACTGTACCGCGGCACCATACTTATTTCGGGATTTAGGAGTGTAACCTGTGCTGAAGTGGTCGGTACTACCCTCGTGCATTTGTTTGAGTGCCTTGGCTTGGTGGACCTGCAGGATAGCCATGGCATGCACGGCAGAGGCGGCCTGGCCCGCAGCACTGTAAGCTTTGGCCACGAGCGCAGCCGTCAGCTTACAGACTTTGGACAGGAGATGCGGGCAATTCCTCCAAGTGATGGCCCCGCCATCAAGGGTAGTGAGGATGGAGGAGGGAGATGACGGCTTCTGGCCATAAAAGGGGCCGTCCACGACTTCGTCAGCTCCTCATGCACCTCCGGGAAAAAAAGCACCGGAGCAGATCGCGGTCGTGAGCTGCGTCACGCTCCGAGAAACCAATCATCTAGCCGCGAGGGCTCGGGACTGGGAAGTCTGTTGACCTCAAGCCCGATACTCATGGCTGCCTGGGCAAGCATGGCTGTCAACTGGTGACAACACCCAAGGGGGGCAGCCCCATCGAATCTTCATCCTCGGAGGATGATAGCCCATCCCCTGATGCTGCGATCGACTTCTGATCCTCCGGGGGTGCACTGAATGAAATGCTGGCAGCCCCGCGAGGCGGACCAGCGAAATCACTTGGGAGCCGAACAGGATGATCGCGCAATAAGAGGTCCGTGGGGACACTGGTCCGGTGGAGAAGCTCTTATTGTAACCATCAGTTCTCCCAGAGCGCTAGCCGGCGGTTCTCTGCTCGAGCCAGAGAGGTACTGGGACGGGTAGCGGCAGAGGGTGACCCTCTTTTCACAAAAGAGAGGCGAGATCGTAGCGAGTTCATGCTCATACACTCACAGTAAACGCATGAGTCATCCCGAACGCAGCTTCAGCGTGTTGGGTACCCAGACACTGAAGACAACGATTGTCTGTCCTCAGAAGACAGGTAACAACAGCAACCAAGAGGACACGGACAGAACAGACATCTTTAAAAAGACGCGAGCCTTCCATGATTTGCTCTTTTATTTGAAGTGCCCAGGGGAATCACTGCAGACAGGGACACCGCTGTTCACACCATAACACCAACCAAGAACAGCTTCCAGTCAGATCGATGAAAGGTTTTGTGGAGATCAGCACTGTTCACCTACTCGGCTCTGAAGCAAAAATCTGAAGAGTGGATGCACCTGTCTCCTATTTGCACCCATATGCATGGGGAGTGGTTCAGGTGTGTAAAATCCACTAGCCAAAATGCATTGGTGTACAAAAAGCAGTGATGTGTGAACTGAATTTGGTGAAAGTACAGTGTGTTACAGTAAAGTTATTAACAATATTTCATAATAAAAATTCATAAAAAATATGCCAAAGCATTTACTTCCCAAATGAGTGTTGTAGTATAACCATCAGGAAGCCAGTGATGTGTGGACTGAATATGGTCAAAGTTCAGTATGTTACAGTAAAGTTATTAACAATTTTTCATAATGAAAATTCATAAAAATTGTGTCATAGCAATTACTTTCCAAATGAGTGTTGTAGTATAACCATCAAGGAAGGCAGTGATGTGTGGACTGAATATGGTGAAAGTAGAGTGTGTTACAGTAAAGTTATTAAAAATAATTCATAATTAAAACTCATAAAAACTGTGCCAAAGCCATTACTTTCAAAATGAGTGTTGTAGTATAACCACCAGGGAGGCAGTGATGTGTGAGCTGAATTTGGTGAAAGTACAGTGTGTTACAGTAAAGTTATTAACAATTGTTCATATTAAAAATTCATAAAAAATGTGCCAAAGCAATTATCTACAAAATGAGTGTTGTAGTATAATCAGCAGGAGAGCAGTTGTGTGTGAACTGAATTTGGTGAAAGTATAATGTGTTACAGTAAAGTTATTAACAATTTTTCATAATAAAAATCATTAAAAATGTGCCAAAGCAATTATGTTCAAAATGAGTGTTGTAGTATAACTATCAGGAGAGCAGTTATGTGTGCACTGAATATGGTGAAAGTACAGTGTGTTACAGTAAAGTTATTAATTATTATGTCCAATAACGGTGAAGTTATTAACAATTTTTCATAATAAAAATCATTAAAAATGTGCCAAAGCAATTACTTTCAAAATGAGTGTTGTAGTATAACCAGCATAAGAGCAGTGAGGTGTGAACTGAATTTGGTGGAAGTAGAGTGTGTTACAGTAAAGTTATTAACTATTTTTCATAATAAATATTAATAAAAAATGTGCCAAAGTAATTACTTTCAAAATGAGTGTTGTAGTATAACCAGCAGGAGAGCAGTGATGTGTAAATTGAATTTGGTGACACTACAGTGCGTTAGTGTAAAGTTATTGAGTGTTATTAGTAAAAAAGAATCGCGTTTGGCACTTTGCAGACGGTCCCTTAGGACTTGTCTCTCAGACGCCAGCGCATTTAGATCAATGTATTTTATACAGAGCGGAGGAAAGCTTGTTTTGAGGAAACCTCGCTTGTAGCTCGTTTTCTACATCCCTAAAAAAGAAAAGAGGCGTCATTTGTGTATTAAAAACGATTTGCTCGCGAGTTATTGATCCGGAAAAGTTGAATCTGTCAATATCTTGCTAACTTTACCGAACTTTACTAGGTCTTCATATTGCACAGTAACTGTGAATTGGCCCAAAACTGAAATGTTTTCACCTGTATAAGTTTTTAACTTTACTCGAGCTCCCTCCAGTGGCACATGAGCGAATAACTGCTTATACCTTGCATGTGAAATAATACTCACAGCCGCTCCTGTATCAACTTCCATCAATAAATCCTGCTGATTCACAGTAAAATTCACCTGGAACGTTTGTTTTTCAGTGTCACTTAACAGAGAGAACATTTCCAATTCTGGCTCCTCAGCATACATATAGGCCGTAGTTTTATGCCTATTCTGTTGCTCATGAGATTTATTCACATGTGACTTCTCTTTTACTCTGCACGCTTTTTTTATATGGCCCGTCTTTCCACAATGATGGCATTTAGCATTCTTAAAATAACATTCCTGGGCATTATGATTTCTGCCTTTACAACGATAGCATGCATATCTCTGGTGGTGAATAGTTTTTTCATTTACCTTATGCGTTGCCACTGAATCCTCTCTTTTCCTCAGCTGTTGCGTGTCCCGATCAGCTGTTTCCATGCTAAGAGCAATTTCACATGCTCGTGCAAAAGTGAGCGCGTCCTCCGAAAGCAATCTCCGTTGGCATGCTTCACTTTGAATTCCGCTCACAAAGTGATCACGTAAGGATTCGTTCAAACTTGCACCAAAATCACATTTCGACGCACATTGTTTGAGTTCAGCAACATACTGGGACACCGTTTCATGGGGTTTTTGTACACAACGCTGAAATCGGAAGCGTTCAGTGATTATCAATGGCTTTGGTTCAAAATGGGCCTGCAGGATACTAACAATTTCTCTAAAAGTTTTATCCTTTGGTTTTTGAGGTTGAACCAGATTCCGTACCAATCCATACGTAGAAGCTCCCATAACACTAAGCAACGTCGCTACTTGCTTCGCATCATCCACATCATTAGCAATCATGAACAGTTCCACTCGCTCGATATATGCAGACCAGGATTCATTTTCTGGTTTATACTCATCCAGTCTTCCGATTTGGGCCATACTTCTTCACATTCACATAACTTTTCCTCGTCGCCAGTTTATGTTATATATTAACGAAGCAAACCACCAACCAATGCCATCAACACACTTTACTTCGGTGAACACATACATCATACACTGAAACACATCACATGACTTAAATACTGGTTTCCAAAATCAGGAACCAATAAGATGCCAGACAATCAATCAATTAATTACAATACACATTACCCCAAATACACCACAGAATTGTTTGACATGAATCATATTTTGAAATGTCGAGAAAGTTTACAATATGCGCAGAAATCTACAAATAAAGCAAAAGAAAAAATGCCTGTGTTTATCTACTACTACAAGCAGCATAAATACAGCACTATAGCGCCATCTACTGCTCTTAACCAGGAACTGGCTTCCCAACAGCTCCACCATCCGAGAGAAATAAACGAGAGAAGCGTTTATTAGACACTAATTACAGTTTATTTTGAGTTGAACAGCTGGTCAGTGTCAGTGAAGGTCAAAAGCTGAATACTAAAATATGAAAGGTGAAAGTTTAGTGCATCAGAGTGTTAGATGTACAGAGACACTCGATTACTCCATAAATGACAGCTTCGCTTAGTTCAGCCTATTTACATTTATATATTTAGCACGTCTAAGATTATAAACTATGAATATTATTTTTCCTTGTTCAGCATCAGGCTCAAAATGGTAAATACAAATAATTCAAGCCGAAGCTTGAAATAAAACAGAAACCATCAGAAAACAATTCAATAAGCTTTCCTGTAGCTCAAGTGGTAGAGCATGGCGCTAGCAACGCCAATATCATGGGTTCGATTCCCAGCGAAAGCAAGAGCTGATCAAATGTAAAACTGTAACTTGCAATGTAAGTCGCTTTGGATAAAAGCGTCTGCTAAATGCATAAATGTAGATAAGCTTACACAACAGTGATAAATCATCACAAGTGCCAGATTATTATTATTATTATTTTTAATGTACTTTATAAGACAAAAACATGAACAGATTCACTTCAGATAATACAAAACTTAGATAGATACATGTCAGTGCAATTAAGTGCAGTGAATTTGTATAGCATAAAAATAAGGCAAGGTTCAAAATAAAAGCAAATTGAAAGGTAAAATAATATAAAAATGACATCACAAAAGCATCACAAGTTTTCACGCTGAGATTAACAATCAACTGGTTCCTGAATTAAACACAAACTCACGTTTCTAAAAACTCCCAGTAGTGAAGAAAGTGTCACATTACACTGAAGATGAAACATGCTTATGTTATATTAAAAAACACTTTGGTCAGAGGTTCTCATATAATATCTTGCTAATAATTAATTAATGAAATATCAAGTAGTTTATCCAGTATGCACTATATGCAATGACTAATATTTATGGCATGTGGAATGTTGATTAATTTTACCCACCCACAGAGGATTATAAAGGCTCACATGAGGAGAAATATGACTGATTTATTTTAAATCATTATAATGTTAAAATGGGTTCCCAATGAAGCTACCAGAAGCATCTCAGGACGGTGTTCACTGGCAAACTATTTCTCCAGGAATCTGACCAGAAAAAAACAAAAAACATATACATATTAAAAGACAGTTACAGTAAAAATAAATATAAATAAAAATAATAAAACGTATCTCGCATAAAAGTGTTTGTTCATAGAATCCATGGGATGTTCAACATAATATAAATCCAATATTATTAATGTTAAGAACACTTTTTTTCCCCTACATATCTCAGGTTTGTGTTTTTAGGTGAGATTTCATTTAATTTAGACATTATAAAATTTTTCCTTTTCTTTTCTTTTCTTTTCTTTTTTTTAAATAAACGTATGATATAAAACAGACCAAGTCTCTTTTAACAGAAATCAGGAAGCACTTTTCTGTCACATTTCTAAGGAGAACTATTGACAATGACATGATTAATCTGTCCAGTCAAACAAACTCACAAACCTTCATCCAAACTATTCAACACATTGCTAAAATAATACATGTTAATGATGGTAATGATGATACATTTATTTATTACACTGAAAGTCTTGAGTTACTTACCAGAGTCAGTCATCATCTGTCACAGAAGCTCATACTGTAGAAACAGAGAAATATAGAACAAAAGATCAAAAAATGAGAGAAATCAACTAAATCTGCCTCCTGCTTTCTGTCATATGACTGGCATCTTTAATATTTGTGTATTAATGATATTTATTTCTGATGCTGCAATATAAAGAACAGCTTGTATGTCACAAACATACAATAACAAAAGGCACAAAACGCTTTAAACCTGACTAAACATCACCTGCTACACCTTCACAATCCACAGCACAATGTTTTCTCACACTGTATCACCTGTTATACTTACAAACTTGACTTTTTTTCATGTAGTAAATCACACCACCAACAGCTGCAGCCACCAGCGGAACAAGAACACCAACAACAATCCCTGCTATTTCACCTGGAGACAGACCTGAGCGAACTAAAGACAGACAGTCGTTAGAGTAAAGCCACAATAACACTGACACTGATGGAGATCACAGAGCTGCTGGTTTCTAGTAGACGATTATTGGAGGATGTTTTACAAGAAAATACTTTCAGATTTTCTGCTATAAAATTTCACAATTAATTCAATGTGTTGCCGTTTCTTTGTAACTGTTTGTAAAATTACTAACCATTGCTAAGTGGGAATTGTTTTTACACTATTTTTTAAATACTGTAATAGTATTTTTTAATAGTTTTAATCATTTTTTTCTAGTATGAACCGTCAGAAAAGGCAAAAACAGTAAATATAAATCTGATTTTGATTCTATTGATTGCAAGATAGTGATTTACTTATTGACTGTTGATGCTGTTTTACTGAGTTACAGCAGAAGTTTGATGTGAACAAGACTGAATTCACTTAGAATATTGCAAGTACTAAATAATGCAGATTTAACCGTTAAAAATACTCTGTAAACTTGCCAACAGTTGTTATGCTGTTAGACAGGTGTCAGTCATGTCATAGTCTCTTATTCACTCACCCTCAAGTTGATCCAACCCGGATTATTATTATTTTTTTCCTTGTGCTGAACACAAAAAAGATATTTTGAAGAATGTTGGTAACCAAACAGTTGCTTGTAGTCATTGCCTTACATAGTATTTTATTTATTCCCCAATAATATGGAATTCAATGGGGACCAGCAACTGTTTGGTTACATTCTTCAAAAATCTTCCTTTTTGTTTAACAGAAGAAGGTTTGGAATAACTTTAGGGTGAGTAAATCATTCATTTACTCACCCTAAAGTTGTTCCAAACCTTCTTCTATGACAGAATCATTTGGATCATTTTTGGCTGAAATATTCCTTTTAACATTGAAGAACTTAATTTTACCGTCTTACGTGGAGTTCATCTGAGAAAATGATAAATACAAGCATTAAAAGTACATTTCTGAGAAAGCGATGGTTTGTCTTTGAGCTGATTATTGCTACAGGATGGTTTTAATGGTCAGACCTCCACCCAATCATATCTTATCTCTGTGAGCTCACATTGTGACTAATGGTTGTGACGGTTCAGATCTTGACCGGTCCAAACCACATTTCAAGTCTGGAGGAGACTTCCTGCATAAAGTGACGACAAAGAGTACCAACAGTTGTCAGATTCAGAAAAGGTTTTATTTGACCGTTGGTGTTATTTCATGGTTAAACTATGGTTAGAAAAACTATTGTTCATTTTAAGAGGTTACGTTTAGGGTTCTGAGTTAGTAAAATTGTGTTTTCTTAAATATGCTGTTGATTTGTCAGTGATCACATGACTTTTGTGTTGTAAGGTCTTGCAGATTTCATTTTTTGGGAAAAAGGGCATACGTGATATATACAATTTGACGTGTTAAAATTTGCTTAGCAAATTTCTAGATTCATCAAGACACATGGACAAGTTGTACATATTTAACAATTCAATTTCAGATCATTTAAGTTGAGAATTTATGTTGAAATGATGTAAATAAGCTAATAATAACACTGAAATGCACTCACCAGTGACACTGAATGTCTTCTTAATGGTGTTGATGCTGTTGGATACTTCATAAACTCCAGTGTCTGTGGTTGTGGTTTTTGTGATGGTGAGATCTCCAGTCTGACCGTTCAGCGTCAGTCTGCCTCTGAATTTCCCATCAAGAGCATCCTCATACACTGAGGGGTTGTTGTTATTTCTTACTCTAGCTATGAGAATGTCTCCAAACCTCCAGTCTATCACATCGTCTTTCTTTATTTCAGTGAGACCAGAGTTTAGAGTGACTGAATCTCCCTCCTTCACTAACATTGTTTCACCAAACACACCTGGAAAACAAATAGGAACAGTTACACAGACAGAAAATGACTTTAAAATCCTATGTGACTTCATGTGCTGCATCTGAAATCTGGTAAATTATTATTTTTTTCAGATTGTGTACCGAGGCACCGAGGCATGTCTGAATGCTATGATATGATTGTTACATTCTTCATATGAACACATTTTGGAGGCAGCTTAGTTACATTTCTACCAGTAAATCAGTAGTAATTAAATATTTGTTTGGTTTTACGCCAACGTCTATGGCTTGTTGTAGATCGTTAGACTTTTTGCTGCTTCAGAAGTCTGTCTGAAATCCGTTTTGTGAGGCACCTTTGTATGCAAAAGCTGTAGGTCTTATCAAATTTCAGCATACATAAGTAAAAAAAAATATCTGAACAGTTTAAAGTTCTGGGGTTCCCATTCTGTGCTCATGAATGCAAACTAACAGGGTTCCAAAAGAACATATCTACTTCATAAATATATCGGAGTGTCTACAACCCCAAATCAGAAAAAGTTGGGACAGTATGGAAAACGCAAATAAAAAAAGAAAGTAGTGATTTCTAAATTTACTTTGACTTGTATTTCATTGCAGACAATATGAACACAAAATATTTCATGTTTTGTCTGGTCAACTTCATGTCATTTGTAAATATACATCCTTTCCTGTCATTCAGACCTGCAACACATTCCAAAGAGCAATTTAGGGCTAGTAATGAGTAGGGTTGGGTACCGAACTCGGTACTTTTAAGGGTACCGACCGAATTGCGTCGGTACTACCGAGTATCGATTCACATTAAATCATTCGGTGCCCAATTTCGGTACCTGATAACACATTTGGGCGCATACGAGAGAGAGAGAGAGAGAGACCCTGTGACATGTCACCCCTGCAACTCTTTAAAACATAACACACAGGGCAGACTGAAATGTTCTGAAGTGTGCTTGCTTGCATTTCTAGGGTCACATGGTCTCCGCGAAAACGCGGACAGGTTGCGGAGTCCATTCATAAAAACGGAATTTACTCTAAAGAGCGGAATGCCACGGAATTCGTCAATTTTTGGATGAATAAAAGAAGGTCTGTCACTTAATTCGAATCGCGATATGAACTAGTGTATGCTGAATATTAAAACGCAAAAAGACGGTTTAAATATGAATCCTGCATGTTCCGTTAGCCTCTATACTGAAGCACACTGAACTCGCAGTGATTTTCGGACTCTGCATCTCACTACATAACGACAACATGAACACTTACAGGCTGTGAGAGTCACTTCATGAGAATTTTACCGTTTCATTTGAGAAAACTAGCATCATATCATACTGTATACACACAGAAACTTCACGGCAACCTGTCAAAATAAAAGTGCGGTTTAACATGTAAGATAAATATATTACTCTTGTATTACTTTTGTACAGTATAATGTACGTCTTTATATATTCCAGTTACTGTCAAATTTAAATAAAACAATTAAATGATACAAATAATTATTACAACTACATTAACCACTTAAGTGTAGAAAAAATACAATTATTATTAAAACTTTTTTAAAGGAATATTCACACATTTTTCTACCATTGATTAATTTTAACCAAGGTTATTTTCGTAAATGAAAACTAAAACTAAGACGAAAACGATTGATGAAAAAACAATTTCGTAAACTGAAATAAAATAAAAATGACAAAATATTTGATAACCTAAACGAAACGAAACTAACAACAGTTATTGAAAAACTAACTGAAATAAAATAATAATTAACAAAAATAAATAATCGTTTTCGTAATTATTACGTTCTCACCCCTTGGCAGAAAAATATATGAGTTGTGTGACAGTTTAGGGAAACACCTGTAAATGGCGCATCAAGTGCATGGGGTTATCTGACGGAGAGACGCAAAGCAGTTTAAAGCGGAGTCCTGTATGGGTCCTGTTTGGTAAACATGCACCAGCAGTACTTAAAAGAACACCTGACCCGTTATCCCACAGCAGCACTCATTTAATTCTGTACCAGACCAGAACCGTTTGACATAAAGACCGCGAGTCGCGACCCGAACCGCACACACATTAATCTACAACATCAGGTAGGCAAACTTATTCATTTTCTCGTGTAACAAGCAATCAAACCAACATTAGGCATTCTAAGTTGGTGCTTTGACGAAAAACAGACACGCAGAGCAACGTGATAATTAACAGAAAATAAAGATAAGAACGTGCATCCTTTCTGTAAACAATACAACACTTCTAGCATCTTGTGATCACTCTGCCAGGCTTTCGAACAAACTATATCACATCATGCACACGCTAATAATTCTTCATAAATAAAGAAAATAACATTCAAATATGAGCCTTTATTGTTAAATATGATTGCCGTTATTATTGAATTTCATTAGACACAGTTATGTATTTTTACGCAGCGGAAAAGTGAGCAAGACACGACAGTTACAATATCATAAATATGGTAAAATAAGAAAAAAGACATCTAATATAACCAAATTAGGCTACATTTATTTTCATAAATATTTCAACACACCATTAGATATGACATTAAGCACAACTTGTGTAGATTTATTTACTAAAAAGGCCTGACTCCTTCCTTTGGTGTATATTTGTATACTTTTACCATCTAATCAATCTTAGCATGCGTTAATTTTGTGTCGCTAAATGTTTGCCTCACTAATTATGCCTAAGTCTTTCTTTGGCCTTTGCTCTGGAAGTGATCTGTTGATTCTGCTAAACTTTAATTAAAACAAACTAAAACTAAACTATATAAAAACTAAATAAAAATGTGTTCACAAAATAAAAACTAAACTAAAACTAACAAAAATATGAATGAAACTAATAAAAACTAAACTGAATTTTATAGCAAATTTGAAAACGACATTAAAATAAAACAAATTTAAAATTTCAAAACTGTAATAACCTTGATTTTAACAGTAAACCTCTGTTTGTTTGCAAAAAAATAAAAGGGTTTAATTTTCATTTGATTAAAAATAACTAAATATTTCATGCCTTCATTTGATTATTAGAAAAAAATAAAACACAAAAATTTCTGGAAGACAAAAAAGACAAAAAAATTGTAGGGCCCTATTGTTCAAAATGTTGAAATTGAGAGTTTTGGACTTATTTTTTCACTGAAATAAATGTTTATGTTATTACACAGAGAGTAAAGTACCGAAAAAAGGTACCGTTGGGTACCGGTACCGAATTCCAGGTACCGGTACCGGTACTGGTACCGGTTCAAATGTGAACGGTACCCAACCCTAGTAATGAGGTAAATTGGTTAAATAATGATGTGATTTGAAACAGTTGATGTCAACAGGTGATTGTAATTATGATTTGGTACAAAAGCAGCATCCAAGAAAGGTCTAGTCCTTTAGGAGCAAAGATGGGCCGAGGATCGCCAGTTTGCCAACAAATACGTGAGAAAATTATTGAAATGTTTAAAAACAATGTTCCTCAAAGAAAGATAGGAAGAGATTTGGATATTTCACCTTCAACAGTGCATAACATAATTAAAAGATTCAAGGAATCTGGAGGAATTTCAGTGCGTAAAGGACAAGGGCGCAAGCCTAAGCTGAACAACCGTGATCTCCGATCCCTCAGGCGGCACTGCATCAAGAATCCTCATTCATCTAAGGATGTATATTTACAAATGACATGAAGTTGACCAGACAAAACATGAAATATTTTGTGTTCATATTGTCTGCAATGAAATACAAGTCAAAGTAAATTTAGAAATCACTACTTTCTTTTTTTATTTGCATTTTCCATACTGTCCCAACTTTTTCTGATTTGGGGTTGTATTTACACTAAGTGCAAATAGCCCGCCTTGTTGGCAAATACTATTTACACTAAATCCACCCACCAACATGTGATTAGGTTATCAACACTAAAAAAAGATGCATTCATTTCAGTGGCTTAGATGGTATAAGGCCCATGCTTTTTGACGCGATCGACCCGAGTTCGAACCCGCCTTTTGCCAAACTTTTTTTTCCTCCCTTTTCAAATCTCATATCGCATCGGAAAGGCATTTATTTTCAATAAAAATTAAGGAAATAATCAAAAAGTTGAAAATGAGAGTATCGGGTAGGGTTAGGGTAGGTGTAGGGAGGGCTTTATTGTCCCAATAAGGTGGCATCCATTTAATAATTTTTATTAAACTATAAGTTACACTCAATACATTATTATTGCGTGATGTTTTATAATGTACTACAAAACTGAGGTGCAGATAATTGCCACTATTTGCAATAAGTAGTATAAATAGCAGAAAATCTTGCTATTTTAACAGTGTAAATAGCATCTATCGCTATACTTAGTGCAAATAGCTGCTGCCTAAATATATTTCATATGGGAGTGAACAACATGTATGTTGACAAACTATCAACATCTGCATTCTCACCCCCCCCCAAAAATAAACACTAGGATAAACACCTTAACAATAGTAGGCCTACTAATAGTATACAGCCTTTAAAAACACGGAATTAATTTAAAACTATAATAGACATATTTTAAGAATGTGTGTATTACACTTGAATTGTTACGTAATACATTTACAATAAAAACAGAAATGTCATATTGTCTGATCTATTTTATACTGTTATCACATTTAATATTACAGCGTGAACAAGAAGATAAGCTACAGACACGGGTTTTACAAAGAGAAACTGAAAGTGTTTAAGAAAGAAAGATCAACTTTACCTTCCGTAAAAAATAAGAGCATAAAGCACGACAAGCTGTTTTTCATATCGCCGTAGAGTTCGGCAAAAAGCGAGTTTCTGGAGATGATCGGTGGATATTATTTTGTAATCGGCTCCGCCTTTTAACCGCCACAGAATCACACTGACTGAAAAACAGACTAATCATCAACGAAGAGACTTTATATCGACTGAAAATGTACTGATTAATTTGAGTAATTACATATGTGTTCTGCAGAAAGCGTTGAGTCTTTATCTTCTATAATTATGAAATATATAATGATTTATATAAATATGAAAACAAAAAAGCGCAGAGTATCTGACACTCCCTCGCCTTCTTTTGCTATGACTACCGGGTGACAATATACTTACCGCCACCTACCGGACGGGAGTGTAGGTGCAAGTTTTTTTGTTTTTTTTTTGTCAAATATTTTTTTTTGGATAGAGACAGACAGTTTTATGTTTGGAATGGAAAATAATAACATTAATAGCCTAATAAAGACATTTAAAATATTCAATAAAAGGTAGCATACAGGCAAATAACCAACTTGTATTTATGCCAGTGTTAATTTCGTTGACGAATAATTTTCGTCATAATTGTCGTCAACGACATTTTTTTCACCGACGACAACGAGACGATGACGAACGAAAACTCTTTTTGAATGACAAAAACTATGACGAAAATCTATTGACATATTCGTCAACGAATAAAAACGAGACGAAACTGTTAGGGAGGGACGATTTGGAAAGAGATTCATTCAGAACATAGTTCTGTAGTGTGTAGTTAGGAGGTTAGATGCATAGGCTACATATGAACCGGCAGGACATAAGCTATAATACACTTGCAGCACGTCTCATAAAACGTTCAAAAATATCAATATGTGGGAGAAAGAGAAGATCAGACATATGGATAAATCTGACGACGCAAGAGAGAACTCGATTCGGTCCGGTTTTCTGAGCACAGACACTGAAGCATACACACACAGAAAGCGCGTCTCACAGCGCGCGAGTAGGCTACTCTTTTGCGTCGCGTGAGCGGAGAATTACACATGAAATGATGCCGTTTTGACGAGCATTCACATAAACACAGTCGATGACGTCTTAAGTGAACGTAAACAGTAGGCAGAACGTGCATCAGTACATTATGGAAGCATATGTGTAGCAAAATTCAATTTGCAATGTAATATGCAAAATGTCAATGCAATATGTAAAATGGCAATGTATTTCTGTATTTAAATTTACATTTTCCCATACATATGTGCAACATTTAGTGCAAAAAGAAAATGAAAATTCAATTATATAATTTAAGTTTGCCATTTTCTACACTAGTTTTAATATGCATATTAAAAACATATTTTAAAGCTTTATAAGTTGCAAAATTAAAATGAAAATGTATTACCCAAATTGATTAGATATGTTTAACACGTCCAAGCAAAAACTGTAGCAAAATGATCATTTAAATGCTGTTTTTCCTAAATGCATTTAGATTTAGGGGTAGGACACTTGGGATTGCATTTTCATCGTGAGACCGCGGGATAATTGTAGCAAAATTCAATGAGAGTTTCAAAATGCATTCTGAGCCAATGGTGCAGCAAAAGGGTAGCAAAACGCTGATTTAAATGTCTTTTATTTTTCTTAAATGCATTGACACTTACATATATGACGTTTCAATTGCATTTTCATTAAATACCCCGCGATGAATATAGTTTAAGTCATTGTGGATTTGAAAATGCATTCCGAGCGGAGCACGCCCCCGAGCTGTCAATCATTACATCAAGGCGGGGCTCGGCAACGGGACGCACAATAGGTCATTATTCACCATTAACCAAACGCTTTTCACCTGCCTGAACATCCCTGCCCGTTTACGCTCGGATTGATGCACATAAGCAAACAGACAGTGCTATTCTACACTTATTTACTACCTTACCTTATATTTTATTACTCTTTTATTTTTAATCCGTAAAATAGCGCGTGTTCGGTGGCACCCAGGGACGTGCAGAGAGTTCCTCAGGGGCAGGGGCTCAAATGTGAAAAAAAAGTTGCAATGTGGGAAAAAAAAACAAAAAAAAA
This sequence comes from Aspiorhynchus laticeps, assembly GCA_023376895.1. Classification (NCBI taxonomy): domain Eukaryota; kingdom Metazoa; phylum Chordata; class Actinopteri; order Cypriniformes; family Cyprinidae; genus Aspiorhynchus; species Aspiorhynchus laticeps. The sequence continues at coordinate 16,438 of JALXFT010003270.1, read as the reverse complement.
CATTATAGGTCAAAAGTTTGGATACATTAATATTCATTAAGTCACTTATGGTCATCAAGCCTGCATTTATTTGATCAAAAATGTAATATACTGTAAAATACATTTTATGCAATGCTTATTTCAGGATTCTTTGAATAAAATGTTAAATAAGAACAGCATTTTTTCAAAATATAACTTTCGTAACAATATACACTACCGTTCAAAAGCTTGCGGTCAGTATATATATATATATATATATTTAAAGAAATTAGTTTTTATTCAGCAAGGATTTTTTAAATTAATAGAAACAGTGATAGTAAATATCAACATCGTTAGAAAACATCTCTATTTTGAATAAATGTTGTTCTTTTAAACTTTTTATTTATCAATGAACCCCAAACAATTATCACGGTTCCAAAATAATTAAATAAAAAAAAAAAAAAAAAAAAAAAAACATTAAGCAGCACAACTGTTTCCAACACTGATAATAAATCAGTATTATTATGATTTCTGAAGGATCATGCACTGAAGAATGGAGTAATGATGCTGAAAATACAGCTTTGATCACAGAAATAAATTACATTTTAAAGTATATTAAAATAGAAAAACGTTCTTTTAAATTGTAATATTTTACATTATTACAGTTTTTCAGTATTTTTGATCAAATAAATGCAGGCTTGATGAGCATAAGACACTTTCATAATGCTGCATTATCAAAAATGGTAATATAATAAAGTCCTTTCATGTCATCATTTCGGCAGCCTACACTTCACATAACAGGCCTGTAGGTGACGCTTGAGCTTCATGAACTATAGGAGTTTCATTGGTGTAGGATATCATACATAAATATAAGTGAATTCAATAGCCTACTGATTACCTTTTTCTTGTGCAGTGCTTTTGTAGTCATTCAGCATCTATTTTATCAGCGATGTAATTTGATTTATAAAATGAGACAAACCGCAGATCCAGATCGCTCCATAAATAAGCTCGTCTGTCCCATTTACCAGACGATTCTAAAATATATAATATATGGATTTTTAATTAAATCGACACACTAGCTTTGATTATTGATGAAAAAAAGTTTAAAATATTGTTTGGTTTATTTTTTTCCTTCCGTCGACCCACTCACTGAAACAACTATAGGCTATTAGGCTATGGCTTGAGAGCTTATGGTTTCTGAACAGACTGAACATCAGTCAGTCAAGCGAAGCGTACGCAACCCATAGAAACGCCTCAGATTGACAGATAGCCTATGTAAAAATAAACAGGAATTTTCCGACTTTTGAGCGATTAGTTACCTATATACATATATATATATAATTATTTTATTTCTCACATTGCCCCCTTTTTTTTCACATTTGAGCCCCTGCCCCTGAGGAACTCTCTGCACGTCCCTGGGTGCCACCGAACACGCGCTATTTTACGGATTAAAAATAAAAGAGTAATAAAATATAAGGTAAGGTAGTAAATAAGTGTAGAATAGCACTGTCTGTTTGCTTATGTGCATCAATCCGAGCGTAAACGGGCAGGGATGTTCAGGCAGGTGAAAAGCGTTTGGTTAATGGTGAATATTGACCTATTGTGCGTCCCGTTGCCGAGCCCCGCCTTGATGTAATGATTGACAGCTCGGGGGCGTGCTCCGCTCGGAATGCATTTTCAAATCCACAATGACTTAAACTATATTCATCGCGGGGTATTTAATGAAAATGCAATTGAAACGTCATATATGTAAGTGTCAATGCATTTAAGAAAAATAAAAGACATTTAAATCAGCGTTTTGCTACCCTTTTGCTGCACCATTGGCTCAGAATGCATTTTGAAACTCTCATTGAATTTTGCTACAATTATCCCGCGGTCTCAGATGAAAATGCAATCCCAAGTGTCCTACCCCTAAATCTAAATGCATTTAGGAAAAACAGCATTTAAATGATCATTTTGCTACAGTTTTTGCTTGGACTTGTTAAACATATCTAATCAATTTGGGTAATACATTTTCATTTTAATTTTGCAACTTATAAAGCTTTAAAATATGTTTTTAATATGCATATTAAAACTAGTGTAGAAAATGGCAAACTTAAATTATATAATTGAATTTTCATTTTCATTTTGCACTAAATGTTGCACATATGTATGGGACAATGCAAATTTAAATACAGAAATACATTGCCATTTTACATATTGCATTGACATTTTGCATATTACATTGCAAATTGAATTTTGCTACACATATGCTTCCATAATACATTGCATCCATTGCAGCTGTGCGTTCGGTTTTAAAGGGATAGTAGTCTAATTAAGTTGCTTTTGTCTCTGTCATTGATGTTAATCAAGCAACAGAAGAAAGACAGAAAATCACTCGCTGCTCTTGACTGAAAAACTTTAGTAGCCCTAAAGGTTCATTTCAATTTATTTATAGAAATAAATATGTCTGCTTGAAAGAATGAAGAATATGGTAAACGAGTTGATATAAAGAATGGATAATTATCCTATATAACCATTGGTATTTCGTTAAAAAGAAGACCATGTTCTTGTTCTTTATGAGAAGTGGTTTTATTTAATTTTAACATAAAGGCATGTTGTGTGTCACTGCAGTTAAATTGATGTCTATCATGATAATACCTTAATATCAAACCTATATAATGAGTTTGGAAATTTTAGAGAAATGCTAAATAAATGCACTGTAACTAAACCCATTAGATTTTAGCCGACTAAATTTACTGTAGATTTAGTCGACTAAAATGTTATGATATTTAGTCGACTAAAACTAGACTAAAACTAAAAACAATTCAAATGACTAAAATATGACTAAAACTAAATGGTATTTTAGTCAAAAGACTATGACTAAAACTAAATCAAAATTTGCTGTCAAAATTAACACTGATTTATGCAGTTTAGTTTTACCTGCTTACTTACCTGTAGGCCTCTATGTACTCATATAATAGCTAATGCAATATTTTAAAAAAAATTCACTCCAAATTAAAAATAAATAAATAAATTGTATGTGTAAGCAAAGCTACATTTAAGGCAGTGAAGGGAATGCACATAATACAGCTCCAGTAGAGAGCAATACCAGTGCTGGCTCTTAAATATCTTTCCTAAAGGGATTTTTAGTCTCGGTTAAAGCGTTATAAGCCATGAACTATGCTAACCAGCTATGAGGAGATCACATCATTATAAACTTTTATTTGAAGCAAAGCCTACATGAACTTTGGACAAAACAACACATTTACAATACCGTGACCTTTGGTTAGGGAAATAACTGCAATCCCATGAAGCATTGCAAATGACATAATCAAATGGGGGGAAAAAAGAAGAAATATAAATGCAAACTATGCATATATAAATATTTAAGTGTTTTGAGAGAGGAGGAGGATGACATTTGCAGTACAAAATATGTCTTTTGATATGCTTTCCTCACTGCAACTTTCTAAATGGTGGATTTTTCTGCACAGCATCATGGGTAATGCAATTTTTCACCAATAATTTCGCTATTAAACAATTATTGTAAAAAAAGAATTGAATTAATGTGAACTGATGGCTACAACAGATGCATAAACAATCAATTAACAACATCTGAGCTCACAACTGGTCCATTTATAAAGGGTTATCTGTTAAAAAATATTTTATTTGATGTTTTTTTTGTTTTTTTAATTCTGTAATGAAAAAAATAGCATGATTTGTAACTGTTATTAACCTCTTTAGCATTTTTAAGACATATACTACTTCCTTTTGCTTCATTGTTATCAGTATATAAATTGTATGTAAACTACTTCAGCATTTGCTTTAAATAGGAACTTCATTTAATTATGTTTGAATTTCAGCATAAATAGTGATAGAATTTCAATTAAACACAAACCATGTATGTTTCATGACTGGAGAAGTTGCTGAGTTCAGGTTCAGGTTTGTTGATGTAAATAAAGCTGGAAGTCATTTTATGTAAAAACAAGTTCTTATGAAGTACCTTGCTGTTGATCAGTCCAGCGTAATATACTCTGTCTATAAATAGACACAGTTCAGCTACACTTCTGCTGCTCTTAATGTTAAGAAGAATCTTCAGCTCAAACGTCAGTGAAAGACTTTTCCTCTGACAAGCATGGAAGGTCACCACAGAAGCCATATATACAGACACATGAGTACATTAACAGAGGTAAACACACTTTCTGAGGTTGCCCATATTTTCCTACATAAGAATATTGCTTTAAATGAAACAATGTTTTTCTAAGAGAACTGGTGCAAGATTCCTCCTGACCACTGTGTTGCAATGCCAGGAAATGTTTGGTGGAAGTTACTGCAGCAAAAGCAGAAACAACTACTTTAAAAATCATTTTCTCAAATAACTTCTCAAAGTCATGAAAACATACACTGTTTGTGTTTAATTTAAATTCTATAGTCTTTGCTGAAATTCAGGTAGAAGTAAATGAATATCCCATTCAGAGGTCCCTTTCTTTGGCCTAAAATTACAGTATTGTTCATATGGAAACTGACAATTAAGCTATAGTATTTGTTTCTACATTTACATTTACATTTATGCATTTAGCAGACGCTTTTATCCAAAGCGACTTACAGTGCATTCAGGCTATACATTTTCTTTTTTTGTCTGTATCTAGTTCTAGACTAGCTTACTAAATGAATCTAGTCCAAACAAGAGTGGGGAAGATCATAACTCAATGCAGCATCATTATTGCAGACAGCTCTGTGTAAAACACGAGAGACTGTGGTTTAGAAAAAGAAGAAAAGAAAAAGAACAGCAGAATTGAAGTACAACCCACAACAGACACGTAACACAAACTGCAGCAGTTTTCATCTCAGACTTTTATTTCTCCTTTTCTGAACTGCTGGAGAAAATGTTTTGCTTGTTTGTTTTTTGCTGTTTGTGGCATCTGATTGGTAAGTCTGAAACATTTTTATAATTTCAATCATACCAGAATCATAAATCCAACTAGGATTTCACTGTTTGGTGTCACATTCAATGATAAAATCAGAATTTGTAGTGTAGGCTTTTTTTCTGTCTGATGTTAAAAGTATTTGCAATATGCATAAAGCTTATGACCCATCAGAATTTCAGACTGGAAAGGGCATAAATCTTCTTTAAAAAATGTAAAACAAACGTGCTTTCCTACGTTCTGAAAGCTGAATATACAAATAATGCAGGATAACTGTGTTTTTACTGATTTATGTCAGTTTGTGTTTGTAGCGGGGTGTAATCAGATCATCTAGAGATTCTGTAAATCAAGTGTCTGTCTTTGTTTGCTTCTGAAAAACTGATCATTATTAATGGCAGTCTGAAAGAGGATCATACTGTTGTGTTTGGATGAACACTGAAGGCTGTTAGCTGAAATATTTGTATAGCTTTATGCCCTGATGTGATTTTCTAGATATCTTCTTTACCATGCAAATAATCTTGTGTTGGTAAACTGTGAGAAATAAGACATGTACTAATAAAATCACAACAGTAGAACAACTAGCTTGTTATCATTTAAGAGTTGTAAAAAGTTGCCCCAGTGCAATAAAAAGGTGACATTGAGAGATCTGTGTGTTGGGTTCACAGATTTTTGAGAAACAACCACAAACAGTGTTCACAGACTAAGATCATGACTGATGTTGCTATGCTCCACATAAAACTTCACATTCAGTCACGATGCCCTGACCTAATAGTAAAAATATATATATTTTTTTAAAATATGTCTTCAGGTATTATACTCACCTAATATCTTCACCAGAGATACTGATGTCCAGTCAAATGTACTCAAAACAGATCAGTCTCTGTGGTGTTTTGTCATAATAGCTGCTGCAGTTTTATTTCACTTCAGATGTTTAAGTTCAACAAGGGCTGGAGCTAAAGGTCCTTCACACACAATCTGTCCTGAGCTCAACTAGAGTCAAATCAGCTTAAATAGTCACTTTTTTAAAAGAGTCATTTCAAAACTATAAGCTAAAAGATAGGCCTTGATTAAACATATTTTTACTTTAACAAGAACTTAAATGTGTGACTGTGAAACTCTGTTTGTTCTCCAGTGTTTGCTGATACAGATGCAGTGAAGTCAGTGTCAGTGACGGAGGGATATTCAGTCACTCTAAACACTGGTCTTACTGGAATACAGACACATGATGTGATAACATGGACGTTTGGATATCCAGTGACTAAAATAGCTGAACTTAACAAAGATGAGGAAAATGTCTCCACATGTGATGATGTTCTTGATGGGAGATTCAGAGACAGACTGAAGCTGAATCATCAGACTGCATCTCTGATCATCACAAACACCAGAACCACAGACTCTGGACATTATACAGTAAACATCAAAGGCTCAGGAAAACCCACCATTAACAATTTTAGTCTTATTGTCTATGGTGAGTCACAATTGCATGTGTGCTTGTTCTGTCTGTAATATTTGTTAGAAAAAATAATCTTAAAATGGGTTTACCAGTGGCTTAATTGATGATTTGGCATTCATTTCTAAAACATCTGATGGTCCTCCATCACTCCCACAGCTTACAAGAATAAACAAGATCTCTTTACCCTTTATTTCATTGATAAAAGTACAAAGAACAGATTTCCACATATTTCTCCGGGCCAACTTGATTGGATTTTTTTTTTAATATAAAGAAATTTTGATTTTGATAGCTGCAACACACTCCAAAAAAATTGTGACAGAGGCATGTTTACCACTGTGTCACATCAACTGTCCTATTAATGAAACATTTTAATATTCTGGGAATTAAGGATGCTAATTTTTTTAAGTTCTGCAAGTAAAATATTTCCACAATCATGCTTGATACAAGACTTCAGCTGCTCATCAGTCTGTGGTCACCATTGTCTGATTCTTCTATTCATGACAGGTAGCCTAATACATTTTTCAATAGGATACTGATCTGCTTGCCAGTCAGTCAGTCACATTTGCATGAGTCTATACATTCACGCTGTTGTAGCACATGCAGAATGAAACCTGGCGTTGTCTTGATCTAAATAACCATGACCAGCATGCAGCATGATGGTTTCCTATGCAATGCCATCTGAGACCTCATTCAACTGAACTGTCCTGTCTTGCCCCACACATACTGATTTCTCTGGATTCCCTGAATCACAATATTATGCATAGAAGATGGTGAGATTTTTGCATTGAGAAATGTGATTTTCTGTCAATTCTGTCATGAAATTTGTCACAAAGTGATGATCCAGCTTTCCTAGCAAAGACAGATGTCCCTTTTACACCCAATCACGATCCTCTCACCTATTAAATCTATTCTTTTATATAGATTTACAAAATACATTAAAGTTGGTCAGTCAAACATTCGCAACTTTTTCTTTGTACTTTCGTCAGTTAAATATAGGATTGACAAATAGAGAATTAACAAATCACTGATTCTTGATTTTACTGCATTTTACATCATGTCCCAAATGTAACACTGTAATTTGGGGTTTACTCTAGCAAACCGGTGGTCTCTAGGCATCTTTTCACATACTATGAAAAGTTCAGTGTGTTTGTTTTTTCTTCTTCTCATTTTCACAGACTCCACAGGCTCTGTATCTCAGACAGCGCTGATCTCTTCAGCTGTTGCTGGATCTCTGTTGACTGTAGCTGCTGTCGGGATCTATTACATCTGCAGGAGACACAGAAAAACTGACCGAGAAGGCAAGTGTTACCTACTGCTGACACATCTGTAAAAGTATAAAAATAATAATAAAAAAATAAAGAAGTATTTAAAAAAAAGAAAGAAAAAGAAACAGATTTAATACTGTGTTTTTGTTGTTGTTGTTGTTGTTGTTTTTGTGTTATTATTGTAGGAACAGATCAGACTCGTAATGAAGAGATCACTTACGCTGATCCGACATTCTACAAACAAAAAGCACAGAAACCGGTGAGAGAATTTAGAACTGTGTCATTAATGCATATTTATTAAACTATAACGTTTATGTCCCATTATCATCCATCCATTCTTTCTTATGTAATAATAAAAACAACATTAATAACAATAATTCTTATTAATACTATATATATATAATATATAAATAAAAAACAATAATTATTTTTTATCAGTAGTACTATTTGTAATTATGGATTATGAATTATTATTAAGTAAATCATTTATTACATATGAATTAAGTGTTTAATTAATAATACATCTGAAAATAATGTACTTCAGAGGAACTGACTTCATACATGAAAATGCCTCAACAGTATAAAAATCCATAAGAAAATTTAGTTCTGAGAAAAGATCCTAAAGATGGCTTACATGAAGACATGAAGTCCATTGGACCTCAGCCTGATTAGAAAAAAAGAAGAAGAAGAAAAAAAAAATGTAAAATGAGATGCTGAGCTAAATAAACGTGCAAACTTAGTGCAAAATGTGCAAACAAGTTAGTACAATATATATATATAGTGGACAGGGCTTCATGTCTGATTTTAATCATGCAAACACGAATTCATACTCACAAATGCTGAGAAATAATCAAAACATGTTCCTAGAGCTTTAGACTAGAACTGCAGACTGTGTGGAGATGCTGTTAAGCATCAAATACATTTTTAACGGCCCTGACTGTGACAATGATACTCATACAAAATGACAGTTCAGAGATTTTGCTATATTGTTTATATTCATGTAAGACTATAAATATATTAGTACTGTATGGCTTACTGACATATTAGACCAAGAAAAAAAAAGAATGGAAAATAAAGAGCGCTATTAAAGGCGATGCTATTCATGGCAAGTATTCACATAAACACAGCTGGTTATATTTTAGTGAATGCAAACAGTTGGGAGAAAACAAGTGTAAGTTTATTTGATCAATGCATTTGGTCTTAAAGTGACAGCAGCCTTGCACTCACTGCTCTTGATTCGATGAGGAACTCTGGTAGTGTTATTTTAGATTCTGTAGTAATTGTATTTCTTCTTCATTTTGATATAACAACCTTATTTCCAGCACATATGGTCCACCCCTAACTCCAGTAGTTAATAAATAAGTTTAGATTTCAAAATATTTCATTAGAGAAATAACCAAACAGGGGAAGAAACACATGGCCGGGATCAGATACAGATATCTCATCCTCATAAACACAACTGTAAAAGCACTTCTAACATGTTATTGTTGAGCGTGGTTTCTCTAAACAGGCACTGTTAAACTGTCTCATCGGAAACCTTCAGAAAGCCAATGTGAGAAAAAAAAGCACATTTCTGATGATTTATGCACAAATGAGTGCAATAAAGAAAACACGAAAAATAAAACAGAAATGCTGTATAGGGAGACAGGTTACATTTTTTTGCTGGATAGAATTTACAAAAACCTGAAATTAAACACCCTATGTAACACACTGATGTTAATGGCCTCTGAAATGTTTATGCAATTATAAAAAAATGTGAGGAACAGCACTACATACAGTACAGTGTATTGACATGCTAATGTGAAGTTATGTTTTAATTCACACAGTAAACCCAATGTGCAACATGTACATTTACACTTTACTACATTTTAAAATATCAAATTGTTAAAGTTTGGGTTCCACAGTTTTTGATAATAAATTAGTATTTTTTTCATTACATTAGTTTGACATATATAATACAATATATATGATGCAATAAGAATCTTTAAAAAAAAAAAAAAAAGTGGTGAAACTGCCCAGCACATCTTAGCACGCTGAAGACTACCACACTGAATGTTTAATATGTTAGCAAACAATCTATTTTGTAAGTGTTTTTGAAAAGTGAACAGATCTGAGATGTGTCTCTTTCTATCGTTGTGTCTTTCAGGGAGTCAAGCGGGAGGATGAGGTGTTGTATGCAGGCGTCGTCACGAGAAATTGATCAAATCACTAATTAATGATAACATTTTCATATTGCAGCGATCAAAATAAGTGAAAAGACTCACTTGATTCTTGCTTTTATTAATGTAAATGCTTGTGAAAACAGTATGGGCTCTGAAAAAACTGATACGCTTCTCGAACTTTTCCCCAAACACTAAGTGTGCAGACTTGCTCTTCAGAAGAACACCCACCCCTTAAAGCCCCTATTCAAGAAGAACACATACACAGGGACAGAACATGGCTTAAATCACACCTGACAGAACATGACACACTTTTCAGACTGGCTACGACATGTTTTTATTTGTACAGAAGGTATGCATGCACATATGATGTTACAAAGCAATACAGCGTTAGCATTCAGCTTGAAACTCATCTTTATGTTCAATTTGGGGTAAAACCAGACCCTAGGTTATATATTGTACTGACTACTCATCAATTAATATTTGGCATCTTATATTCAGTGTGATTTTTTGGCAGACTCAAAGACATCCTTTATATTTGTGTTGTAAGGGGTCACTGGTGTTAGTTAGCAAGACAAACCCAGTTTTCATTAGAAGTAATATACAAGAATATACACAAACTGCACAATCAAAAGTGTATTCAGATCTTGAATCAATTTATATTAAAAACAACATTTTTCAAGCAGTTTAGCTCTCGAGACAAAAAGGTGTTTCAGAAAGAACGATATACTAAAGAAAATTTCACCTTGAGAGATGATTCAATCTCCAGATACAGACTTGTGAGGGATCTTTGCACCTTCTCCAACCTGGGAACTGCCACCTGTCAAGGTGGTTTGAGGATTCAGTGACTTGCTATGCAGTATGTGCTGCCCTTTCTGTGAGTTTACATTCCTAGTGTTGATCGGATTGACTGTTACCTAACAAAACAATGTTTTATTTAACCCTGTGTGGTCAAACCTCACCTTCTTCCACTATTATATGTCCCATATGACCTGTCATTTATTTTTGATCATTGCCTTAGCTTCTCCTTTACCAAAATCAATATTTATAATATTGCTCATCCTGGTTGATTTGTTTTTATTTTTATTATTTATTGATTGATTGATTGCTATTTTGACTGCTCAAATGTCAAATGTGCTCGTGTAAATGTAATTGCATTTTACATTTACACGAGCAGGTACCCAGCGAAATCTCCCATCTATCTGAAGTGTCCACATCACAATCTAAATAAACTTTGATGGATTTCTAGTATTAAGTCTTCTGTTAGATTTCATATTTTAAATACAGTAAAGGGCTGCTACAGCGTCAACACAATATTCCAGTTTGGTTTTACTTCCACCCCCCACTACAACCCTACAATAATAGCCATCATCTCTGCTGTGTAAACTGACAGCTGATCAGATATGCCTAATCTTTTCCCAATACTTACATTCAGTGCTGGTATATATTCCTATGCCTACACTATCTTCTTCATCTTTGGACTCATCTGTATAACTATATACAGTAAATAACAGTAATATTTGCTTCTTATGTATCGACTTGCCAGGTGTCCTTTCTCACTCACCTCTCATTTTCCTTTAGTTTCATTATATTTAAATCTATATTTAAATAGGGTTATTACCGCAGGAGCAGTATTGGACGCCCCTGCCCTATAATTGCCTGCTCTGTCTATAGTTAGCACCAGCCCTGCTGTTACATGTGCTTTAACCTAAGAAAAGCAGATGGAATCTCCATCAGAAATAACTTTAAAATAATTTGACCACTAGAGGGAAACATCATTTTCTCTCAGAATAGACGACACCTGTAATGTGTTATTTACATAGGCAAGAACACTATTTCTTCATATTAAGGATATAAAATACACCACTTTTAAAAAGTAAATTAGCATTCAAAAACCATAATTACTTTTTTTTTTACTTATGATACCACATTATTACTTTTAAAGTCATAAAAATCTATGTTTGAAAACAGCATTTTCTTTTTTTTTCACAAGGCAATTTTTTTTAAATTGTAAAGGACAAAACAGCAAGATGTATGCAAACGTACTACTTCAACAAGGCTATTATGAAAATAAAGTGTGCAATATGTTGATAGAATATTGTAGAGCTAAGCATAACTATTACATATTTCAATAGACAACAGATTTCAGTCTATAGATTTCAATTTTTTTCATGTAAAGTATGAAAATTGCCCGGTAGTTCCATGTTTTTTCTTGACTGTATTAATGTATCAGTGGTTTGACTAGAAGCTAGAGCACAATTGTGAGAGAAGAGAATCTAGCAGGGCATTGGACAATAGCTTACTTTATTGATGAGGATGTTTAGCATCAGGCTTAAAATGACAACTACAAATATTTCAAGCTGAAACTTCTCTAATAACATATATCAGAAACAATCAGAAATCAATAAACTCACACGACACTAATAATTCACCAGTCCCAAATTGTTTAAATTTACATTATAGTGCAATTAAGTGAAACTATGTGGTATAGCATAAAAGTAAAGCACAGTTTATAATACTGTATAAGCAAACGCAAAATAATTTAAAAGTAAATAAATGTGCAAATACTTCCAGTAATTGAAGTGTCACAGAGCTTTCACATTAAAAGTGATTAACATCTTCTTGAATGGAAGTGACTTAGAAGGTTCTTAAATTAAACACAAACTCATGTTTCTAGAAACTTCCAGGAGAGAAGAGTGTGATCAAATTTCACCTCGCTCTGATCTGACCCCAAGATTAAAAATGCTTGTTTTATATAAAAATAAATAAAACACACACATTAGTCAGATAAATTCTGGTTCCCATACATGTAATTCTTGATAAACTGAGAATCACGGTTGTTTAGTTTCAAAGATCACGATTCTCCTACAAATAATGTACTAGAGGCTAAAATATTAATTGCTGCAGTATATTTAAGAAGGATTAACTCATTCGAATAATTTATTTAAAAAAAAAATGGTTTGAATGAATGATTCAATAACAAATACATGTGGCAAAACAATGTAATCAGTGTTTATATCTAAACCATAAACATTTATTCCAGTGCTTCTACGATAATATGAATGATTGTTAGACACAAATAATACTGTGTGGTTGAAAATATAGTTTGTGAAGCTGTTTCATACCAAAACATGATAACTGCTCTCTCTGTGTCAGCGGCAGAGTGAATGCAGATTTTAATGCTCTGGAAGGACTTTGTCAATGGTTAATAGACACCAGCGAATCGCTGTTATTTAGAAATTAGATTGCATGTGTTTGAACTGAGATCACAGTCATTTAATGATTAATTGTGCAGCTCTATACTCTGAGCTTTCTGTATTATTTTCTTTCTGTTTCACTGTAAAATTAAGTTAAATATGCTGTTGAACTGTCAGAGAGAAAACTATGTAAATAAGCCAATAATAACAATGAAATGGATTAGACACGCACCATTGACTGTGATGGTCTTCTTAATGGTGTTGATGCTGTTGGATAGTTCATAATCTCCTGCGTCTGTGGTAGTGGTGTTTGTGATGGTGAGATCTCCAGTCTGACCGTTCAGCGTCAGTCTGCCTCTGAATTTCCCATCAAGAGCGTCATCATACGTTTTGGGGACATTGTTATTTCTTACTCTAGCTATGAGAATTTCTCGAAACCTCCAGTCTATCACATCGTCATTCTTTATTTCAGTGAGACCAGAGCGTAGCGTAATAGGATTTCCCTCTGTGACAGTTTCACCAAACACACCTGGAAAACAAATAAGAACAGTTACACAGACAGAAAAGGAAATTAAAAATTATAATCTCATGTGACTTCATATGCTGCATCTGAAAGCTGTAAAATGCTTTCAGAAGCTGCATACTGAGGTATCAACGCATGTCCATGATTATGTTATATTCTTCATCTGATCACATTTTAAAGACAGTATAGTTATATCTGTAATTGTCTATGATAATCCACAACCCTATGACTGCAATTGTTTCAGATAAGATAAGCTATTTTTTAACTTTAGACTCAATTTCTAACAATAAATCAGCATTTTAGTAATTAAATATTTGCTTGGTTTTCACCAAATTGCTGTAGCTTGTTGTCAATCATTGGACCCTTTTGCTGTCTCTGAAGTCTGTCTGAAATCAGTTTTGTGAGGTTTAATAATAACAATAATAATCTGAACAGTATAAAGGTCTGGGATTCTCATTCGGTGCTCATAAAACTTGGGTAAAGTTGGTTTTATATTCGCACATTCACAATATTCACACATTTCCGCGTTCAATGACTTACAAAGTAAATCATAAACTAGCACGGTTCCACAAGATAGGTATACATTTCATATGGGACTGTAACAACAGATCAAACATGCGTATGTTGATTTAAGATGCGAACTATCAGCATCTTCCTTCCCAAAGACACAAACAGACACCTGGAGGAAAATTATACAAATAGTAACGTTATAGATTTTTAATAAACACACACTAACGACCAATTTCAAGAAAACTGTTTTAAATAGGCTAACGTTAGTTATCTTTTAAAAAGTTGCTACGCAATATAGTTACAACAAAAACCAGAAACTTCTGTCCTACATTTATCATATTTCCTTACATACAGCGTGAAGACAAAACAAATGAGCAATTCCGGAAGAGAAACCGAAAATGTTTAAGAAAGAAACATGAATATTACCTTCCACAAACAACAACATAAGGAACAATGAGATGTTTTTCATATTGCTGAAGATGTCAGTCAACAGGAGTTTCAGATAAATGTTAGATGGTGAGAGAGTATTATTTGTAATGTTTGTAGGTGTGCCAGAGTCACAGAATCAACGACTGACTGAGAAACAGACTGAAATAACAGCGAAGAGACTTTCTATCTACTGAGAATGTACTGATGATCTGTCTTGATTAGATCTGAATTTAAAGAGTCTTTATCTTCTATTGAACGTATAAAAGCGCGGAGAGTATCTGCACACTTCTTCTTCTTCTTCTTCGATTTTGTGGCGGGTAGCACCAACATTAAGGTGCATTATCGCCACCTACTGTATTGGAGTGTGGACCAGAATTGACCCATTTAATGGGAAAAACAGACAAAAAACCCTCTAAATTCTCTTAATCATCTCTGTTCTCTTGAGATAAAGAAATAAACTCTCTAGTTCATAAGTAACTATTTTTAATCTTTCATCCATTCCCATCTTTCTAAGTTCATTTGTCATTATTTCTCGTTCATTGGTATACTGTTGACAAACACATATAACATGTTCTACTGATTCCTCTACTCCACAGTGCTCACATAATCCTGTTGGATGTTTATTTATTATTTTTAAGGTTTTATTCAGCATAGTATGTCCAACCCTTAATCTTGTGAGAATATTTTCCTCTTTGGTGCTTCTTTTAGTTATCCTCACTACTCCTACTTCTCGTTGTATTTCATAAAGATGACGTCCTGTATTTACTGTATCCCACTCCTTCGAATATTTACTAAGTGAAATATTCATGAGCTCCTCATTTTCCAAAGCCTGTTTTGCTAAACTATCAACCTTTTCATTACCTTTTATCCCCGTATGAGCCGGTCTCCACATAAATATTAATATCATATCATCATAAATATAAATATCATGATGTTCATATTCTTAAATCTATACAGATTTTCATATTCTCATCTCATTTACTATATCCTGTCGACTGAGATGAGAATGATTTCACTTTAATGCCGAACATGAATCTGTACAAAGCATAATCTTTTTGATTTGAGTCTCTTCTATCCACTGAAGTGCTGCTGCTATTACCATCATCTCTGTGTATACTGATACATGATCTGATGTTCTCATATTAACAGAAATGTTAAGGATTGAATACTGAAAACCTGTTCTCCCTGTATTAGGATCTTTAGATCCATCATGCTTGATACAACAGCTACAATGTTTCCAGATTCTTTCATTAACTCTAGCATATCAAAATGTATGAGTACTGCAGGAAACAACCAAGGTGGAGTTATTGATCATGGTACTGTAGGAATGTATCTTTTCTGACTTAAAATCATTTCTCTAGCTTCTTTGTCACTATTCCATGCAAAACACTTCCGTTTAGACCTTTCCTTTTCCCAGCACGGAAGCAGTACATTTACTGTTGGATGGCGGTCTTCTGAATGACCCTGAAGCTTTACCCTGTAGTTCATCATTAACTGCTTTCGTCTGATTTGTAGTATCTGAACATGTCTTCTTTTGATATGATTTTGCGGTACATTACCGCCACCTGCCGGACTGGAGCGTGGAACAGTAGCTCGTAACAGTAGCATATATATATATATATACTGCACAAAGCATAAAGAAATAGAACGGTGAGGGAAATTCTTGGTCTAATTCTAGTGGAAGTAATCATTTTGAACTATTTGCAAATACTATTTTAAAATATGCCCACAGGCACTTTTATTTGTAGGCTACAATATGTTGAAAACACATGTGAATCACATAAATACCATATTTTTTCAATTAAAAACGGACATAATCATTTGAGTAGTTTGCATCACTGGATATTTCTGTCACATTTTCCCTGCTGAAAAACAAAAACAAAAAACAAAACAAGAGAAACAACCACAGAATTTGGATTGGTTTTACTGGTTTTAATGGAAACGGTAACCGTGCCTGTTGGTCTCTACTGGTAATTTGTTGCCTTCCATTGGTGGCTGGTTAAAACCAGTAAATCCTAATGGAATATGTCCCAAAACACA
>JALXFT010002647.1:0-58854 GCA_023376895.1 Aspiorhynchus laticeps | reverse complement strand
TAGCTATGCGGGAAACCATTTTTAATGGTTTTCTGTTGTTTTGGAGATGTTTTCAGCAGGGTTTACCTTGCTTTTGTGTTGCTCTCTTTCAGCTTCACGCTGTGCCTCTGTGAATGGTAAATCCTGCATACTTTGATTGGCCATATCAGTCATTTTGACATTGATGAGCACCGTGAGACCACTGAGGCATAATGTAGCCTAACCTTTAAAGGGGTCACGGATGCCCATTTTCCACAAGTTGATATGATTCTTTAGGGTCTTAATTAATAACATACTGGAGCTAAAGACAGATTGTCTTTATTTTCTGTTGTCTTACCGTTGGAAAAAGCATAAAGGCTAACTTGAATCACATGAAGCACCTCAACAAATCATATAATGGCAGTCAGTTACAGTTTTTACCTTTTTCTGCAATAAAAAAGAGTCAGTTACAGTTTATGTTGTAGAGTAAAAAAAGAGTGCAAATTGCTCGTTACTGCAATAAGATTTTATTCTATTTATTTAAAAAAAAAACAAAAAAAAAAACAGCATGATTGGGCGTACATGACACTGATACTAGCCACTAAAAATGCAATTTATATTCAGAAACACGGATCCAAGGCACTTCGGTAACAAAATATTAAAAGGCCTTCATTCAAACATGGCTCACTCTAGACTCATTAAAAAAGAGCCCAGCCTTCCTCAGATAGTGTGTGTCAAAAAAGTGTCTTTTAGTGATCTTTGCTCGCTGCAAACCTCTGATTGCTGGAATTGTCTGTACAGCATTATGGGAAATGTAGTTTTCACCATGAATGCATTTCACTGCTGATTGTACTGTATGATTGTGTATGTGACAATAAATCTACTACTACTACTACTGAATTCCGCTATTAAGCACGATTTTCTTTTTTTTTTTTTTTTAATAATTCAAATTAACACAGATGGCAGATGGCTTCAACAAAATGTCTATACAACTGATTAACAACATCAGAGCTCATAACAGGTCTGTCTGGTTGCAGTTATTGTTAAAAATCTATTTCCTTATGGAAAATGAATGGTGCTTTTACTTCTGGAATCTGACTGTTGTGCTCTATATTCTTTGAAATGAATAAATGCATTTACAGCGCCAGCAACAAGCACTAAGTGACACAGATTTCTGACAACACAAATGACATTGACCTTTGGCAACAGGATGTAGCTGTGTCCACCGACGTGATAAAGTTGAGATAGCTATGTTTGTCTTTATGTAAATGAAAAGCAATTGATAGTTTAATTATTACAAACATCTACTGAAATTGAGAAAGCAAAAAAAAAAAGAAGTAGTAGCCTTGCATGAGTCTTAAAAAAGAGGTATTAAACTAAGAAATAACTGAGAAATTATGCTCTTTTGCACGATAGTCAATCACTCAATAGACACAAACATACAAAAGATACATTTTCACTGTTTCTATTATTATTATTATTTGGTTGTTTCTGCTCTGGCTGCAGTAACGTCGTGTTTCCTGTATTTGTAACACATGAGGAATCTTACACCATTTCTCTTTGAAAAACATAGTTTCAGTTTAGCAATATTCTTATGGGTAACCTCAAACAGTGTATTCTCCTTTGTTAAATGTAAAAGTTAAAGTCTTTCTGTTGCACTGTGGAGCTTCTGTCACTATAAAAAATCCCTCGTATGTGGAAACATACTTGGCCAATAAAGCTCATTCTGATTCTGATTCTTCTGATTCTAAATTACTCCCGTGCTTCATCTGTCCATGGAATATACAGTCAAACCAATATTTATTCAGACACCTTCAACATTTCTCACATTATCAGTTTATTCACTATAGTTTAGTAAATGGTAATAAAAAATGACAAGAAATCAAGAGTTAAACTGTCAGAACAAATTCATCTTGATAATGTCAGATAACTTTGATAGAAAGGTATGTAACAAAACATGCTCAGGTCAAAGTGTCAAATGACATTTTTGGGCCCAAATATTTATCAGTTACTGGTAGTCCTCTGCATGAAGAATTTTTGGCTATTATGTCACAGTTTACTTTATTCTGCTATCCTCACTTACATAAATGAATGATGTTTATGCTGAAATTTAGGCAGAAGTAAATGAAGTTTCCTTTCAGAGTTCCCTTTCTTTCTTTGAAATTGCCTTGCAATATTTGTTTTGTTTGAAAACAGACAAATAAGCTATAGTATTTGTTTCCAGACTAGATTAATAAATTAATTTAGTCAATACAAGAGTGAGACAGGTCATTATCATTAATGTGATGGCATGTAGCTCTACAAATACATGAGAGACTGTGGTTTAGAAAGACAAAAACAAAAAAACAGCTGACTGTACAACCCACACCAGACACATACTAACACAACCAGGAACAGTTTTCATCTCAAGTAATTACAGACTGCTCTGTAGGACTTTTATACATTTCTCCTTTTCTGAGCTGCAGAAGAAAATGTTTTTTTGCTGTTTGTGCTTTTGGCTTCTGGTTGGTAAGTTTGAAATATTATTTTTTTTATTGTACCAGAATCATAAATCAAACTAGTATTTTACTCTGAGATCTACTCTGCGTTTAGTCTCACATTCAGTACATTTTCTGTTGACATCTTAAATGATGGAATCAGAATTTGTACAGATAACGCAGCTTTACTGATTTATGTCAGTCTGTGTGTTTGTAATACTATTCATTCAACTCTAGAGATTCTGTAAAACAAATGTCTTTCTTTGTCTGCTACTGAAATAACTGATCATTATTAATGAAGTTTGAAAGAAGATCAAACTGTTGTGATTTGATGAACACTGAAGGCTGTTAGTGGAAACATTTCTATTATTTTATGCCCTGTTGTTTTTTACTAGATATCTTCTGAACGATATCTTGTAGAGTGCAGACATTTTTTTTTTGGGATTTTGTTGATAAAATAACTGTGAGAAATAAAACATTAATGAAATGACAACAGCAGAAGAACTAGATTGGTGTCATTTAAGAGTTTTAAAAAATTCCCCCTTGTGAAAATAGTGCAATAGAAAGGTGAAATTGAGAGATCTCTGCTTCTCGTTCATAGATTTTTGGGGAACTACCACAAATGGTGTTCACACAGACTATAAGATCATGACTGATTAGGATTCTGTATATCTTTGCATTGCTCCACATAAACCTTCATATACAGAATGTTGTTACATGCCCTGACCTAATAGCTAAAAGGTTTGTTTTCAGTAATTCTTGCCTAATATCTTCACCAGAGATGCTGATGTCCAGTTAAATGTACTCAAAACAGATCTGTCTCTGTGGTGTTTTGTCATAATAGCTGCTGCAGTTTTATTTCACTTCTGATGTTTAAGTTCAACAAGGGCTGGAGCTAAAGGTCCTTCACACACAGTCTGTCCTGAGCTGAAACAGACTAAAATCAGCTCAAAAAGTCTCTTTTTATAAAGGGTTTCACTTTACTGCAGTGTTCAGAGTCTCACTTTAATGTCAAAACCAAGAAGAAAGTTTGTGATCATTTCAGCTTATGTTAAAATATTTATTTTTACTTTAACAAGAACTTAAATGTGTGACTAAGAAACTCTGTCTGTTCTCCAGTGTTTGCTGATACAGATGCAGTGAAGTCAGTGTCAGTGACGGAGGGAGATTCAGTCACTCTAGAATCTGGTCTCACTGGATTACAGACACATGATCTGATAACATGGACGCTTGGATATCCAGTGACTCAAATAGCTCAAATTGAAATTGAAGGAGCTGGAATCTTCTCCACATCTGATGATGTTCTTGATGGGAGATTCAGAGGCAGACTGAAGCTGGATCATCAGACTGGATCTCTGATCATCACAAACACCAGAACCACAGACTCTGGAAATTATACAGTAATCATCAAACGTGCAAATAAGGATACCACATACAGATTCAATGTTACTGTCTATGGTGAGTCAGGATTACATGTTTATTCACACTGTCTGCAATGTATTAGTAAAACTAAACATAATGCTTCTTACCAGTGATCAAGCAGGCCAAAATTCAAAAACACTTAACGGGGCACTTACAAGAATGAATGCAAACACATTAAAATATGAAACCATAATTTCACTTTTTTTTTAATCTTAGTCTGAAATCTGCATTTTTTCACAAACTATGAAAAGTTCAGTGTGTTTGCTGTCTGTCCTGATATAATAAGTCCATAAAGGATTTCACAAATACCTAATTCTGTTTACTTGAAATGAAAAGTTGAATTCTGTTTTGGCTAAATTTGGGTTAATAACATTTATAGCCTTTTCAAAGCTCAAAGCTGCTTTACAGAAAGTCATATGAACACATACAATGTAATGAATGTTTGCCGTGTCTCTGACTCACACTTGAGTTGTCAAATATACTTAAGAGATGTAAATACTGTATGAATAGTTTTGTAAAATGTTTAATGGTGTTCCTGTGGCTCAGTGGTAGAGCATTGCGTTAGCAGCGCAAAAGGTTGTGGGTTTGATTCCCAGGGAACACACATAGTGATAAAAAAAAAAATTATAGCCTGAATGCAATGTAAGTCGCTTTGGATAAAAGCGTCTGCTAAATGCATAAATGTAAATGTAAATCTAGGCCTATTTCTCAAGGCATAGAACAATGGGAGTGAGTTTTGCACAGACTCACATTTCCTTAAAAAAATATAAAAGTTCAGTTTAATATATTTTAAAATAAGCAAGTATTTCTGTAAGTTGTGCAGTGCAAGAATTAATATATTATACAATGTATTATAAAGTTCATAACTTTAAGATTTAAAGAAGTGTCACAATTTATAGCAACACATTAGCTATAAATAAAAAATAGTCGAGCATAAAGAAAGAACTGACCCCAGAGACAGATTACTGAACAATAGCTAAATCAAGAAGCAATCTCTACAAATTATTCTCTTTATTCCAGCTCGTCTGCCTGTTCCTGTCATCAGCAGTAACTCTTCACAATCATCATCATCATCATCATCATATTGTTCATTGTTGTGTTCAGTGGTGAATGTGGGTCATGTGACTCTCTCCTGGTACAAAGGAAACAGTTTATTGTCCAGCATCAGTGTGTCTGATCTCAGCATCAGTCTCTCTCTACCTCTGGAGGTGGAATATCAGGATAAAAACACCTACAGCTGTGTGCTCAACAATCCCATCAGCAACCAGACCAGACATCTGGACATCAGTCAACTCTGTCACACATGTTCAGGTATATGAATGGTAAAATATCTTGTGACTGTAAAAGCTTCATCTGAAGTAGCATATACATATATTTTAAACTCTGTTTATATTATAAAATCTCAGCTGTGTGCTGCTCTTTATAGTGTTTATCATAGATCAGACATATTTACTCACACTAATGACTCTCTTTAGCCATTTCAACACCAGGTCCACAATCTACTTCAAACTATACTTCACATTTTCCAGGCTCCGAATCTCGTATAAAAATAGAGTTGATTTCTGCTGCTGCTGCTGCTGGATTTCTGTTGATTGTAGCAGCAGTTGGGATCTACTGGATCTGCAGGAGACACAGAAAAACAGACCAAGAAGGTAAGAGTTTCCTACTGCTGACACATCTGTAAAAGTATAAAAATAATAAAAGTTTTTTTTTTTTTTTTTTTTTTTAGAAAGAAACAAATTTAAGACTGCATTTTGTTGTTGTTTTTGTGTTATTATTGTAGGAACAGATCAGACTCATAATGATGAGATCACTTACGCTGAGCCAACATTCTACAAACAAAAAGCACAGAAACCGGTAAGAGAATTTATAACTGTGCCATTAATGCATATTTATTAAACTATATATTTATATCCCATAACCATCCATCCCTTCTTCCTTCTGTTATAATAAAAACAACAATGACAATAATTCCAAATAATAATAATAATAATACATATAATAATAATAATAATGTATTTGTAATTGAAACAAATAGTACTACTAATAAAAATAACAATTATTATAGTTTTATAATAATAATAATAATAATAATAATAATAATAATAATAATAATAATAAAACTATAATAATTGTTATTTTTATTAGTAGTACTATTTGTTTCAATTACAAATACATTATGAATTATTATTATTATTATTATTAAGTAAATACGTAATTAAATATGAATTAAGTATTTACTTAATAATACATTTGAAACTAATGCACATAATACATAATAATCTAAATTTATTGTGACACCTCCTACAAGAAACCCAGTGTGATTCTAGGATTCTAGGGAACTTACTTACTTACTTCTGAGGAAATTACTTCATACATCCACTGAAAATGTCTCAACAGTATACAGTAAATGTCAATAAGGAAAAGAAAAAAAAGAGATCCTGAAGCAAAGATAGTTAACATGAAAACAGTAAGTTCAATGAATGAATTACAAAAAAAGGAGATACTGAGTTAAATTAATGTGCAAACTTTTCGGCCAAGTCAGTCCAGTATACTCAACAAAGCTCCATGTCTGATTTTAATCACGCAGAGAGAAATTCATTCTCACAAATGCTGGCAAATAATACATTTCTTTGCTAGAGCTTTAGAATATATATATATTTTTTTCAATCTAACACTTCACATAGCAGTGCACTTAGCACAGTACAGCACGCGCGCGCACGCGCACGCACACGCACGCACGCACGCACGCGCGCACACACACACACACAAAAAGAGGTCAACTCGGTAGGCTACTTGCACCTGAAGTGCATGCACAGAATTACTGAGCTCCAGTCATAATTTAATTCATGGTAAGTATTCAGGTAAACAAAGCTGGTTATTTTTTAGCGAATGTAAACAGTTGGGAGAAAATCAAATGTGTGTTAATTGATCTGATCCATGCCTTAGGTCTTAAAGTGACAGCAGCCTAGCGTTCACTGCTCTTGACTGAATGTTTCTAGTAGCTTTAAAAAGCATTAATCTATATTTTATACTGTGAAGACGATGCAGTCAGGGCCGTAGCTAGAGGATCGGGGGCCCCCTGAAAAAATATTGATGTGGGCCCCCCCCACACATACATATAATATACTGTACAATATATAAGCATGGAACCAAATTGCATGCTTTTTTGTGGTTTTCATAATATCTCAGTTATACAACTAATAAAATATTAGAATTATTCACAGAACATAGGCCTATATAGTATAATTCCTGGATTTTGTGGGGCCCCCTGGGCGGTGGGGGCCCCTAGAATTGTCACCACCTTTCACCCCACTAGCGACGGCCCTGCATGCAGTATTTTAGATCCTGTAGCATTCTTATTTCTTCTTTATTTTGATATTATAACAACTGTATTTCCAGCACAAAAAGTCATATGGCCCACCCTTAGCTTCAATAGTTAATAACTTTAGATTTGAAAACAGTTCTTTCATTAGAAATGACCAAAAAGAAAGAACGAAGGAGAAAAATACAGGGTCAGGGTCAGATACAAATCTCTCAACTTCATAAAAACAACTGCAAAATCACTTCTAACAGTTAATATGGTAGTTTAGTGTGTTTTTGCTGAACATGCACTGTTAAACTGTCTCTCACTGGAAACTGTGGCCTTCAGAAAACCAGTGTGTCAGAAGAAAGTCACACATCTCTGCTCATTCATGCATAAATGTGTGTGATAAATAAAACATGAAAAATAAAACAAAAATGTCACTGCTGTCTTGTATAAAGAGACAGTTTTTTTGCTGAGTAGAATTTACTAAAACTCGGAATAACCTGAATTAAATAACCCATGTGAAACATTGATGAGAAATGCCTCTAAAATGTAACCCTTACAAAAATTAACCATGGTTTTACTAAAAAAAAAAACCAAAAAAAACAAAAAAAAAAACAATGTTAAACTATGTTAAACCAAATTAACCATGGTTTTACTACTAATAAAAAAAAATAAAAAAAATACACATGGTCACTATGTTAAACCAAATTAACCATGATTTTACAACACTGAGCATGGTATTAAAACTGTGGTTATGCAAATGGTAATAAATACACAAAAAAACATGGTGACTATACTTTGACTATAATAAAACCATGGCTAATTTTCTTAAAGGATATGCATTCATAAAATGTGTTTCTTTAAACAATCGCTGTATCTATTCAATGGCCATAAACAGCACTATATAGAGTGTATCGAGAGGAGCCCTCTAGCCTTCATGCTAATGTTTATTTGAAATATGAAGTCACGTGCCAATTAAATATTGCCAGTTGAACCATGTTAACAGTTTTTTGGTCATACCGCCCAGCACAACTTAGCATCCTGAAGACTAGCACACCAAATCG
Source organism: Aspiorhynchus laticeps (assembly GCA_023376895.1). Lineage (NCBI taxonomy): Eukaryota > Metazoa > Chordata > Actinopteri > Cypriniformes > Cyprinidae > Aspiorhynchus > Aspiorhynchus laticeps. The sequence continues at coordinate 50,623 of JALXFT010002647.1, read as the reverse complement.
TTGGTATGTTAGCAAACAATGCACTTTGGCAACTGTTTTTAAAAAATGAACAGATCTGAGATGTGTCTCTTACTATCTTTGTGTCTTTCAGGGAGTCAAACAGGAGGCTGAGGTGGTGTATGCAGGCGTTGTCACGAAAAGTTGATCAAATTCCTCATTAATGTTGCAATCACAGTCAGTACAGTTTACATGCATGCTAGAAAGACAGCCGATTATAAAGCTATCTTTCTACCAATTTCTTTCCCCAATGTTTTCACATGCAGCAGCGTTACTATGTTAGTGTTCGGCTGAAACTCATCTAAAATGTGTTATGTAAGTTAAATTTTGGGGTAAAATCAGTTAAATATTTACTTATATTCCATGTAACTGTATAATGTTTTTGAACGGTGGCTGGCAACTTATTTCAAAAACGCTGGCGGGGAAAGAGTTAATCACATTAATTTGGTCAATAATAGATTTCACATGCTAAAAAACTAATGAAGCCAGATTCAAATATATTTATAAAACAGACAGTTCCGGTCCTTGATTCTGATTGGTTGAGCCACGTTAGAAGCTATTGTAAATTAGTCTACACACATACACCCTTGTTCACTTCTCTGTGTTGCTTGGTAACCACTTTGTTGCAACCACAACTGTTTCCGAGGAACTACATTGTTTGGTGGAAGAATATCATTACATTTTATTTGCTTTGTTTTATTTTGTGAATCCCTTTGCCACATATATGGAGTAAACATTTTTTTTACAACCCCAAATCAGAAAAAGTTGGGACAGTATGGAAAACGCAAATAAAAAAGAAAGTAGTGATTTCTAAATTTCCTTTGACTTGTATTTCATTGCAGACAATATGAACACAAAATATTTCATGTTTTGTCTGGTCAACTTCATGTCATATACATCCTTTCCTGTCATTCAGACCTGCAACACATTCCAAAAAAAGTTGGGACAGGAGCAATTTAGGGCTAGTAATGAGGTAAATTGGTTAAATAATGATGTGATTTGAAACAGGTGATGTCAACAGGTGATTGTAATTATGATTTGGTACAAAAGCAGCATCCAAGAAAGGTCTAGTCCTTTAGGAGCAAAGATAGGCCGAGGATCGCCAGTTTGCCAACAAATACGTGAGAAAATTATTGAAATGTTTAAAAACAATGTTCCTCAAAGAAAGATAGGAAGAGATTTGGATATTTCACCTTCAACAGTGCATAACATAATTAAAAGATTCAAGGAATCTGGAGGAATTTCAGTGCGTAAAGGACAAGGGCGCAAGCCTAAGCTGAACAACCGTGATCTCCGATCCCTCAGGCGGCACTGCATCAAGAATCGTCATTCAAGCATTAATGGTGCCATATAAGCGATATCACCACATGGGCTCAGGACTACTTTGGCAAACCTTTGTCAAGCACCACAATACGTAGTTACATCCACAAATGCCAGTTAAAACTGTACTGTGCCAAAAGGAAGCCCTATGTTAACAGTGTCCAGAAGCGCCGTCGACTTCTCTGGGCTCGGAGGCATCTGGGATGGACCATCACACAGTGGAAACGTGTACTGTGGTCAGATGAATCAGTATTTCAGGTATTTTTTGGGAGGAATGGACGCCGTGTGCTCCGGACCAAAGAAGAAAAGGATCATCCAGACTGTTACCAGCAACAAGTCCAAAAGCCAGGGTCTGTCATGGTATGGGGTTGTGTCAGAGCCCTTGGCAAAGGTAACTTGCACTTCTGTGATGGCACCATTAATGCTGAAAAGTACATAGAGATTTTGGAGCACAATATGCTGCCTTCAAGAAGACATCTTTTCCAGGGACGTCCATGCATATTTCAACAAGACAATGCAAAACCACATTCTGCACACATTACAAAGTCCTGGCTGCGGAGGAAGAGGGTACGGGTACTTGACTGGCCTGCCTGCAGTCCCGACCTGTCTCCAATAGAGAATGTGTGACAACGAAGACCCCGTACTGTTGCCCACCTTAAGACTTGTTTGCAGGAAGAATGGGACAAAATTACACCTGAAACACTTCATCTCTTGGTGTCTTCAGTCCCTAAACGTCTTTTAAGTGTTGTGAAAAGGAATGGCAACATTACAAAGTGGTAAATGCTTTACTGTCCCAACTTTTTTTGGAATGTGTTGCAGGTCTGAATGACAGGAAAGGATGTATATTTACAAATGACATGAAGTTGACCAGACAAAACATGAAATATTTTGTGTTCATATTGTCTGCAATGAAATACAAGTCAAAGTAAATTTAGAAATCACTACTTTCTTTTTTTATTTGCGTTTTCCATACTATCCCAACTTATTTGGGGTTGTAATACAGTCAAATATGTAAACATGAATTAGTTCCATTGGCAAATTAATGATGATAATGCAGCGTTGTTCACACCCTTCATGCTGCTTACTAAGATGATGGCCAATATTCTGAGGGTGTAAATACAAATTAAAAATACACAAACAAGAATAATACAGTCTGCAGGATAATGATTTTGTCACAAATATTATCAGCAAACAGATGATTTTGATGTTTTTATTGACGTGTGTAATGAATGTTCAACGAATGCATTTGACACTTGAGCAGCTGCAGTCAAAATAAAAATTTATTTGGCTTTGGAAAGAAAAGGGGTTTTGTCCTCTGGTGTAAAAACAACTTATGCATTCAAATCTATAACTGGACATTTGTGATATGTGTCAGCATGTGATTAGTGTGTGTGTGTGTGTGTGTGTGTGTGAGCGCGAGTGAGTGAACAATATACGTTTGAATGCTCTTCCGCAATTTAACTTCCTTGTTTATAATCTGAAATAAACTACTGAATCTATAAATGCAGATGCTTGACAAAAACAGTCTCCCTAATCAAACACACCTGATTGAACTCATGAGCTCATTAGAAGAAACTCCTGAAACAGGTGTGTCAGATAAGGCAGATATACAAAATGTGCAGTGTTGGGGGCACCCAGGACCAGGGTTGAGAAACACTGAATTAGATAAAGTATGAAAATAGCCCTATATTAGGGAGATATTAAGAATGATATTCTATGGCATATGCATCTGTCTCTTTTTTTTTCTGAAAAACTTTTACCTGTCATCAAGGACAAAAACAAAATTGTTTTAAGAACAAATGTAACACCTGACTCACTGCAAGATGTGAAACTTTATGGTACGCTATTTTTTTTAAACCACTACTATTAATATAACGAGTTACACCAGGGGTGGGTGATTGAGAAGGGTTGGAGCTTCACTCTGCAGGGACACCGGCCCTCCTGGATCAACGTTCCCCACCCCTGAGTAACACACAACCACATGAGTCCATCAGAGACACGGAATTTTAGCCTTATGAAAAAAAAAATACTGCATTTGAATCACCACAAATAGAAAAAGGTGCTTTTTGTCTGCACAAATGGTATAATTACAGCATCTTTGCTAACAAGGCCATGCTAAACCCTGATATAATACCATGGGTTACACTGTTAGAGTGCTCTCTAGTGTTCACAACAAGAATTCGACTCTACAAAAGTGGCCATTCGTATCTCACAATACCATGAAAGGTTTCCTCTGGTGCGAAAGCCCCTATTTATTCATAACCTAAAAAAAAAAAACAATAGAAGCCCAATAGAAACCATCACAGAAATTACAATGATTTCCATTAAAATACCATTATAAACCATTAGCTTTTTCCAGTAAAACCTTTACAAAATTCCTTTTTGTAGTGTGTTTTGGGCATTTTTCCAATAGGATCCAATATAACTATTGGCTGCTAAAAAGTACATGATTTAAACACTAGTGATGCTGAGATGTGTCAAAAAAAATAAATAAGAAAAAATAAAAATAAATAAAAGATTAGCTGTCAGCCTATGTAGGCTTTTTGTGATGCATGATGGGTATCCTGCTTGATGTCTGTGACACTTCTTTGACTGTTTTCAAACGTATGTTTTGATGGATTGACAGTTCAAAGGGGTGTTAAAAAAAACTAATTAAATTGAGAGAAAGTAATGAACGCCTAAACTTTAGCTATATCTGTTTTTTATATAAAGCAGCTTCGAAAAAGGCATATTTTCCCAGCCAGCAATGACATGTGGGGCCCAGATGGGTTAACTACGGGTTCTATGGGAACTGTGTGGGCATGGGCTGTGGCTGGGTGAAATCAGTGGGTCCCGTGTAGGTTTTGTAGTATGAGTCCCACATAGGAAGCCCATATGAGCTGATTACATGGGCCCCATAAGGGACAGGCATGGGCCAAGTGGGCATGGGTTTGATCTGGGAACACATATATGAGTCTTGCATGACATATTTATGGGCCAATTGGGCATGGGTTTGATCTGGGAACACATACATGGGTCTTGAATGGGATATTTATGGGCCAGTTCAAAGCATCAAGTGTCTTGTATTTATCTTGTACTTATATTCATTCTTCGTTTTTAATTTTTCTTAGATTGTTTCCTTAAACCATTTGGCATGGTTGGGCTTAGATAGGCCTTGCATGAATTGCCCAGTTAGGACCAACATAAGATCCTTACAGAGCCCACTTTAAGCCCATATGGGCATTCACGGTTGAATCCTGGTGCAAGCCCACTTTAAACCCCTTTAGGCAGGTGGGGCCCAAATGGGTCTGATATGAATTACCCAGTTAAGACCCTTTACATGTCCCCCTAAAAGCCCATCTGGGCAATCACAGCTGGCCCCGAAGTGGATACCGGGTGCAAGCCCACTTTAAACCCCTTAAACCAATGATTGATTAACTTTATTAATCCCAAAGGGAAATTCACATGTCACAGCAGCTCACCACAAGAAATAGATAAAAGAGAAGATACTGCACAATACGGCATTTCATACAGCCCCCCTAGTTTCAGGCATCATAGTACACTCTACACCATGTTATACAAATACAATGTAAAATAATACATCAGTCATCTAATATGACATTGATTATATAACCTAATGGCTGTTGGTAAAAATGACTTTTTATATCGTTCCTTATGGCATCAGGGCTGAATTAATCTTGAGCTAAAAGTACTCACACATGCTTGAACTGTTCCATGAAGAGGATGACAATCTTGTTTCATTATACTGACCAATTTATCAGTCATTTATCAGACTGGTGGGGCCCAAATGGGTCTGACACGAATTGCCCGGTTAAGACCCACATAAGACCCTTACAGATCCCACTTAAAACCCACCTGGGCATCCATGGCTGGCCCCCATGTGGATCCCGGGTGCAAACCCACTTTAAACCCCTTTGGGCAGGTGGGGCCCAAATGGGTCTGTCATGAATTGCCCGGTTAAGACCCACATAAGACCCTTACAGATCCTACTTAAAACCCGCCTGGGCATCCACGGCTGGCCCCCATGTGGATCCCGGGTGCAAGCCCACTTTAAACCCTTTCAGACTGGTGGGCCCCAAATGGGTCTGACATGAATTGCCCAATTAAGACCCATGCAGTACCCTTACAGGTCCCACTTTTAGTACGTCTGGGCTTCCACGGCTGGCCCCAATGTGGATCCCGGGTGCAAGCCCATAATGGGGCCCACATTTGCCGCCCATGAAGCCCTCATCTGGGCCCCACATGTCATTGCTGGCTGGGTTACTTTTTTCTGTGGTATTAAACTTCGCATATGCCACTGTTATTAATATACCAAATGCCAACTGCCAAATACACATACAAAGTAATATAATTTATGAACGAATATAGAAAAGAGAGAAAGTTGGGATTTTTTTTTTTTTTTTTTACAATTCATAAAACTATTTCCACACGGACACACATTGCGGGTGATAACCTCCCCTTGCTGATTTGCATGGTAACATGTGTCGATGATAGCCTATTAAGAGGACATCATCAATATTAAGAGAATTTAGCATTTCCAGTTAATGTAGGCCTGTTACATTCTTCTTATTATTAGGCCTGTTAGCCTATTATTATTATTAGATTACTTTTATTATTGAAGGGGTGGTTGATTGCGATTTCACTTTTTTAACATTAGTTAGTGTGTAATGTTGCTGTTTGAGCATAAACAATATCTGCAGAGTTGCGGCGCTGAAAGTTCAATGCAAACGGAGATATCATCTTTTAAAAGTCTGGCAGTTTAATGCCTACAAAAACGACAGGTAAGGGACTACAACGAGATACTTCCCAGATAAACCCCGCCCCCGGGAACACGCAGCAAAGGGGGCGGGGCCATGCTGCAAAGAGAAAACTAGGGATGTACGTAAAAATCTATTCATATGAATCGTGATTCTGTCTTCTAACGATTCTGAATTCTCAAGTTTCAAAATCATTAAAGCAGCAGTTCTTAATACTGTTACTCTGTCACCCTGCTCTGCATCTCTCTCTCTCTCTCTCTCTCTCACACACACACACACACACTCTCTCTCTCTCTCTCTCTCTCTCTCTCTCTCATTCAGATCGTCAGATCAGCTCCAACAAACTGTTCCAATTATACACTTATTTTCACACAGCAATGAGAAGCATTATAAATGGACACGCGTGCGGTTGCTGTGCTGTATTAAAGCTTTAATCAGGATAAAACCGTATATTAAAAGCTAACAGAAGCAGTAGCACTTACAAATAGTAGCGTATTTAAAAGTATGAGACAACAACAACCAAACATACCATTAAGAGCCGTGCTTGCACAGGTTCTGCACGATCCTCTTCACTAATATCCTCTGGGTCTCAATCGGGCTCAAATTGATAAGCATTATAGACAACGCCACTGTTTACAATTCAACCGGAGCGCATGCCGCTGAGGAGAGGGGCGGGACGTTCAGACGTGCAGTAGAGGCGGTTTAGCCAATCACAACACACTGAGCCAGCTAACCAATCTCAGCCCATCTCGTATTTCTGAAGGAGGAGCTTCTTAAAACCAGGAAATAATCGAGGTGTTTGTCAGAGAAGGGACAGAGTGGTGTGGAATAAAGGTAAATTGTGAAAAATAATGCGTTTTTAAAAAAACCAAGCATGAACACATGCTAGACTGCACCCCATAAACACAATCAAGCCTAGAAAAAACAGTCAACCACCCCTTTAAATTATTGCCCCGCATGATGCGCTGTGAGGATAAAATAGGCTATTGGCTTACTCCTCATCAGGTCTATTAATTTATACAATGAATTATAGGCCTATAATTAAAATTATTAACACTGCAGTCATCAATGAAAATTCAGAGCAGCTTTATTTCAGGCAATGATTTTCAAAAACAACCTGTTTAACGCGAAATAGGTTTCTTATGTTTTTCACTATAGGCTATACGAGCCACAAGATAAATATTAAGGGAATAATTTAAGACAGTTGTATACCGTTATCAGCATATGTTAGAGTAGATTCGTCTCTCGTTTTCTCAGAGAGAATATGCGCCGTTAATGCAGCGTCAGTTTTTTTACTTTCACTTTCTCTATAGTGAATTGATGGTCACCGTCTTGTGCAGTTTGCGCATTGCTTGCTTGAGTTGCTCAGGCACTTTTTTTAATGTACAATATCTAAACTCAAAAGTTTGCATATACCATGTGAAAAATAAATTGTCAAAATATTTCAGTTGGCTTAAAAAAACAAAGCACTGATGATTATTCAAACATGCAGTATTTTCAATTTTGCCTCTGTAACATTTACAGTGTTATAGTGTAAGGTAAACAATTAATCACTTTATGTTTCCTGGAGATGGACCCTACAGACTTCTCATTCTTAGATCTGCCAGTTGAACTTTAGGAATACCCCCCCCCCCCCCCCACACACACACATTGTGCCCAGAACAGTATTCTCTCTCCAGTTTGTGGCACTATGGAAAAAAATGAAAACAAAAAATGCAGTTGATTATAATAATGTTTTTGCATAAAGGCAACTAAGAAATATGCAATAGAAAACCCCTTAAAAAAAATAATAAATATTCAAAAATATGAGTTTTTTTTTTTACAGAAATCGTTATAAGATGCCAAATAATATTCAAGGCTCCAACTGAAAATATATTATTTTATTCCCTTTAACAAACAGATAGGCAAAAAATTAAAAACAATACTTCAATATTTACAATTATTATCTTTAAAAATATATCTCCTGTAATCATTGTTTGTTTCTATTGTGACTAAGTGAAAGACAAAAATATAGTTAACAATTATAATTATAAAAGTCAACCATTTTGAGCAAGAAATACATATATATATATATATATATATATATATATATATATATATATATATATATATATATATATATATATATATATATATATATATATATATATATATATATATATACACAGTGCACAGCATAAATGAGTACACCCCCATCTGAATAAATATAAAATATGTATTTTCTTAATGATCACAAATATAATTAATGGAAAGATGGCAAAATTGAAATGTATTAAACATATACCTACTAAAAACCACAAAATATATGCCAACATTTTCTGTAAGATAAGTAAATTAGCCAATTTAGTTTAAACGAAGGACTGCAGAAATGTATAATATTCTAGTACTTAGTATGTCCACCAGAACTTTAAGTATACTGCTTCATGTTCATGACAAATTATCACATCTGTCCTGTTTAACTCCTGGAGGACGACCTCCTTAAATGCTCTGGTCTTTAATGGGGAGTTTTGCTCAGCTCGTCTCTACAGAATCCCCCACAACTGCTCAAGAGCGTTAAGACTGAGTGAAATACATGTCCACTGAAGGATTTTCACCTTGGGAGAATGAATATCTTCATTGTCATGCTGAAAAAATGCCCAATAATGCAGGAAATGAGGCGAGGGTAGCATCTTCTGTTTCAAGTTTTTGTATTCCATCACACAGTAGTGTGTGAATTCATGACAGCGTTGATAAAGCACAACTCATTTTGGATGCTTTTGGATCAGAAATGATTGACTTGGTCTCTTGAGACCAGAGTATGGATTCCCAGAAGTCTCTATTTTGTAGATATGGGCCTTGAAAGAGGTTAAATTAGTTTATTTTGCTTTGGCTACAGTAGGTGATTCTAGTGGTGACAACAACCATGCATGTCACTTCTGCAGGCTGCGTCATACTCTGTGAGATAAAGTGTCACTCTTTTCATAGCTTTTGCCGGCTCTGAGACACTTGCATGTTATTTCTCCTGCTCTTTTTCTAACAAAAATTCACTCATCACTAAATGAAAACTTAAAGTAAAGACCTGATTATTTCAGGAGCCTTGTCACAAGTCCATTGTTTTTTAATGTCTGTGCTACTTCTGCTATATTTTCACACTTAAAACAATAATTTGGTATTCCTCTTGTACCATTGTCCTCTTATGCTAAGGAATAAGTCACCTAGTAGTTCTCTCCCAACTGGTTCCACTGCTGTCAGCATTAAGTCTGAGTATGATTCAGAGGACTATGTAACACTTTTAATTGCCAGGAAATTACTGGTCTTTAAAAGTTTTGGTTCAATATACTCACCTGTTGATCAAAAATAGCCTTAAACATTTTTTTTTTAAACTTTCAGGAGGGTGTACTCATTTTTGTAACACAACATTTCATCACTTTGATAAGAAAATCTTATTTTGATGAATAATTTTGACATTCTTCTTTGGTAATTGATCAAGCAGGCTTGTTGGAACATTATATCTCCAAAGAACCTTAACGTGTCATCTAAGTAAAGAGTATTTGCTGAATTTGTTAAGTATTAGAGGGGGTCTACTCATTTATGCTGTGCACTGTATATATAGTGATTGTGACAGGAGTGCAGTGCTCACAGTAGAGATGGGAGTGTTGACTGTAGAGGAGAAATTAATACAAGGAGACATGTTAAGACTGGAAGTTGGCAGTAAAGGGCTGAGAGCAGATGTGCTACATGAGAGAGAAGTGGAAGCTTTTGGAAGAGCTGATATTGTGGAGAGGTGATGGAGAACGACCAAGTAATCTGTGAGAAATCCTGCAAGACAGGAAGTGAGACAACATTGAGAACAACAAATAGCAGACAACAACATGCTGTAACTGCAGAGTGTATAACAGTAAACAGAACGTTATCATCTGTTGGTGTGAAAAATAAATAGTTATTATATTTCTTGTTCTTGGTGTGAACAGCTTTAAGTGATCTGATTTGGCCAAATTAATTGAAGATCTGATTTGTCACGTGACAAGTTAAACTAGCATTTCCAGACAGATGCGTTCAATAAAAATCAACATGGAAAGAAAAGCAGACTCTGAGGTGTGGACAGATATCATGTACTGTTAGAACGGGAAGAGACTGTTAAGGTACTGTTAATCTGTTAAAGTTAATAAAAAACAAACAATGGACTTAATATAAACTTTGATATAAACACTCTGACTACTTACAATGGGCACAATTTGCATGTGAGTTGAGGCATTGGCCAATGACAGAAGTAGGAGTAAAAGTCGCAGAATTTTGTACGAGTACGCTAGTATAATATTGTATGAATTTGCTGACTTGTTAAATTGTATGAATTATTACTACTTCGACATGACACTTTGTTGAGGGTTCTTTCTGATGGGGCCGTGGGATAAGTGTGATAAGCAAAGTTTAAGAAACATCAAATGCTGTGCAAAATGTATCCGCAGTAAAGTCCAGTCAAGGTGCTCAGACCAATACAGACATACCATTGGAAATGTTTGCCTTTGGTCTTCTCAGTAAACAAGATCTAGAAGATTCCAGATCTTCTAATCCTGATAACTGATCTCTGGCTAATTTGGTTCTTCAAACGAATTTGTGTATTAGATTAAAATATCTGGATTAAGTTGTCTAAGATTACTGCGCGTTCTCGTGTTCCCCGAAAAGGGCAGATGTATCGATACTCGAAACCACGATCAGCAATGCAGTGATTGGCTGACGGCAAGACAGCATCGTAATGACATCATATCATTAAAAAAGACACCTGACGGAAAAGTTGACAAATTTCTGGACCTTTATAAGGAAACAGCCAAGCGAACAAAACTACATAAATGTATATAGATATAAATAGATAAATGAGATGTAAATAGATCAATTAAATGTGGACTGTTTTTAATTTATTTGTTTTTTTTTTTTTACATGATTCCCAATTATTTATATTCATGACTTCTAGTATTTGTACAGGCTTTAGATATAGACGCAGATTTGTTATGTGACGGCATTAATTAAAGTTTCTTAAGGGTCGAGATCAAGTTATTTGCATCTCCTGCCTCCATCAAGCCCCTCCCATAATAGCGGTCACCACTCAAATTAATGCACGGCTCAGATTAACTGTATAGCATGTGTGTAAGACTCTAATACAGTTATAAAGCAATTATTTCATCACTAATAAATCTTTCAAGTAGTAAAACTGGCTGGGTCTAGTATTATAGACTACACAACATTATCTCATTTTCAAATTAATTTTTAAATGATTATTATTTTAAATTATCGTCCCTGGACCAGTAGGGTACTCTTGTAATAAAGTAGCGGTGACTGGGACCTATTTTAAGTATCAATTCTGCTTAGAAAAATGCGATCTAATCCTGTTTACATGAAATAAGCTGCTCCTGAGCAGGTTTAAGCTTACGGACATGTTGCTATGACAGCAAGTCCAGGATGAGCTTCGAAGAACCAAATGATCCAAGATCAAGCGAAATAGTCAACCATCAAATCCAGCTAACTGAGTTAGCGACGTACGAAGAACGGACCCCAGGACAGGCCTTCCTTTGGTCTTCCCTTCCAGCTGAAACAAAGAAATATACACATGTTGAGACCAGTGTTGGGCTAGTTAATCAAAGAATGTAATATATTAGTCATTACTAGTTACTCCTTTCAAAAGTAATATCGTTACTTTACTTATTACTTTCTGGCAACAGTAATTAGTTACATTACTTTTTCTTTACGCCTCACAGAAGTTGTAACTGTGTATCTTCCACATAACATTCTTCTTGAATGTTACTAATAACATATTTCTGCTTTATCATTTGACCAAAATCCACATTGGATCTCAGTCAGAAGTTATTATAAACACTCAATAGTGATTGATAGTGACATTCAAGTAGAAGTGTTGTATTCATCTCATTAACTGTCATGTGTAGCTTGAAGCTAATTGTAATTTCTCCATTACACATTTCATTATGTATTTTATCAAATCATAAGTTTTTAAGCGGTTTAATTTTCCAAAAAGTTTTTTTAATTATAGTAATATAATGTAGCACATGCTGATCAGAGGGATATAATGCCAGAGTAAAGTAACTTACACAACAGTGTTCAGATCATCTTTTTTCTTGACAAAATCAATATAATGTAATATTTCTATCTGCTGAATGTAAGCTTTTCCATATTCCAAGCTTGCCTGCTGCACTGGGGACATGACATGCATGTACGAGTCGTGAAAATGATCAAAATAAATCTATTAATTATTTGATTGTTAGATTTTAATTCAGCGGGGTTGAGACATCGAAAGTAACTAAGTAACTAAACTGTTTTATGGATGGTAACTGTAATATTATTACTGAAATCTTATTAGTAATTAGTTACACTACTAGTTACTGCAAACAAGTAATATTATTATAGTAACTAAGTTACAGTAACTAGTTACTGCCCAACACTGGTTGAGACTGTGTTAAAAATAATCTGTGACCAAAATATTGAAGTTATTATTAACACATAAAATAAGGACGCGTTCGTTAAAGCAAATCAATTATAACTAAATGCGTTTAACAAAACCTGTGAAGGGTTGAATCTTTGAAGGACTTGTTCAGCCTTCTTGGCAGCTTCTTCAAGATCAGCAGGAGCTTCGAGTTCAAGTTCCCTGTTAATTCCAGCAGCTTTCTTTCTGAATTGGTCAAAATTATGAGATTTAAAAATGTCAAGAAGCACAGAAAGAGATAGAGAGAGCAAAACTATGTGTAAATGAATTATGGATTACAGTTTGGAAAAATAAGTGATGGCTTTTACAAGAGATGACTTCTTAAAAGAGCTGCTGGAGAATGTGATCTGAAGTAACTGCAAGACAGAAAAAAATATTGATTTACAATTTCTTCAGTACAATTACTGCTTTAACTACAAATACCACAGTAAAACTACACTGTTAGCAATTGATGTAATTTTTACAATAAATTTTACAACAACGCATTGTATTCACGTTTTTACTGTAAATGCAAATGCATGATGGGAAATTTACGGACAATCCTGTAATATTATTGTAACTACACCGAAGAAGCATTTTTTTACAGCCACCGCATAGCATTGTGGGATCGCAGCTGTTTGCATTTTAAAATTACGCGGCCAACGGTAACTTACCAGAAGTATTTAAACAGTTTTGGAAGGAGGAACACGTCTCAGGTATGTAACATAAAATCTATTTTATAAGTCTATGGAAATATTACCGGTGATCTGAATGAGTGCTGATTGTTTCGTTTGGTATATTTTCAGATCTCTCTTGAACTGATTGCGGTGAAGTTAGTTTCAAATGGCGTCTTCTTAAGATCATTGCACACCGAGTCCGAGATTTTCGCGTGCTTTTTTCCGTTTTCCTCATCCTCTCCTATCCAAATGCATGCTACGGATGCGAAAACGCAGAAAATCCAAACTGATCCGAATTTTTTTTATGACAGACAAAAGTTTCGGAGGCAGTGTGTAAACCTGATTGACACAACGTGAGCTCGTATTTATTTTTTAAAGTGCGAAAAATTCGGACTCCGTGTGCAATGACCTAGCTTCACCACGGTCCTGAATGGTCAACACCGAAGGAAAAGGCAAACTGAGCTGCAGCAGCTGTAACACACCGCAGGATCAGCTGCACACCTGCTAACGTTAGCTGGATTATTTCAGACACTGATTTGTTGTTGATTAAGTTATATCTCGACGACGGGAGGTGATACGGAAAAAGGTAACGTTACCACATGCAAAACCGCCACAATGACGACAGCTCAAATAACGTTAGAATAATTAGTGTTAGCCCATAGACTGTAAAAATAAGCATTAGCCCCGTCAGCTTCCTCAGCTCAGGTTATTACTACACGTGCTACCGGACATGATATTGTAACGTTAGTATGACTTCTGTTTTGCTGTCTTTTAATCGGGGGTCTTGAAGTCATTGTGGTTTGCACACTAGTATGATTGGCAACAGTAACGACTGGCCATTTCTGTTTTAAGGGCCTGTTCTCACTTCAGTGAGTTTTCACTTCATCTGGAGAAGCTGCCAGCAGCCATTGAGAAAGACCATAATCGAGTACTTTGAACAACACAAGACAACAGGTGTGGGTGAAGTCTTAGATGCCTATCCAGAAGAGAATGGCACTAAGCAAAATAATGTTATTTCAAACAGAAAACAATTATTTTGCTTACCCCATTGGCAGATTATTTTGCTTGTTTTGAGCAAAAAACTCACTTAATTTTGACTTGTTTTTTATGAAAACAAGACAATAATTTTTACTTGTCTAGAAAATCCTTCATGATTTAAGAATTTTTAGATATTTTGTTTGGAAACAAGACAAAAAAAATCGAAGTAAGAAAGCATTTTTTGCATTGCAGCAAGGCCATCTGCATTATCCCATACCTACTGCCCACTTTAATGAGAATGTCATCTTTCTTAAGGTTGGTGTGAGTATAACTTGCACATACACACACAAACTTACTCTGGCTCATTCTCTCTTCTAACAGTTATTTTGTAAATTGCTCGTGCAATACCATTGTGTTGGTAATATAGTCTCCACACAGACTATCTATTCCAAATTATTCTGATATTCCATAGACCGTCTGAACTGCTATAGGGAGTGGTTAATCTGTTGACTGGTTTTACTGTTTTAGACAGCGTAGCATACATACAGGTGCTGGTCATATAATTAGAATATCATCAAAAAGTTGATTTATTTCACTAATTCCATTCAAAAGTGAAACTTGTATAATGTATACATTCATTCCACACAGACTGATATATTTCAAGTGTTTATTTCTTTTAATTTTGATGATTATAACTGACAACTAATGAAAACCCCAAATTCAGTATCTCAGAAAATTAGAATATTACTTAAGACCAATACAAAGAAAGGATTTTTAGAAATCTTGGCCAACTGAAAAGTATGAGCATGTACAGCACTCAATACTTAGTTGGGGCTCCTTTTGCCTGAATTACTGCAGCAATGCGGCGTGGCATGGAGTCGATCAGTCTGTGGCACTGCTCAGGTGTTATGAGAGCCCAGGTTGCTCTGATAGTGGCCTTCAGCTCTTCTGCATTGTTGGGTCTGGCATATCGCATCTTCCTCTTCACAATACCCCATAGATTTTCTATGGGGTTAAGGTCAGGCGAGTTTGCTGGCCAATTAAGAACAGGGATACCATGGTCCTTAAACCAGGTACTGGTAGCTTTGGCACTGTGTGCAGGTGCCAAGTCCTGTTGGAAAATGAAATCTGCATCTCCATAAAGTTGGTCAGCAGCAGGAAGCATGAAGTGCTCTAAAACTTCCTGGTATACGGCTGTGTTGACCTTGGACCTCAGAAAACACAGTGGACCAACACCAGCAGATGACATGGCACCCCAAACCATCACTGACTGTGGAAACTTTACACTGGACCTCAAGCAACGTGGATTCTGTGCCTCTGCTCTCTTCCTCCAGACTCTGGGACCCTGGGGCCGGATTCACGAAACATTCTTAAGAAGAAATTTCTTCTTAACTGCCATTTTCTTCTTATTTTTTAACTTAAGAAAAAAGTTAAGAATATTTTGTATTCCCAAACATTCTTCTTAAGAATATTCTTATCTTTTTTCTTAAGATTGTTCTTAAGACAAAAATTAAGAAGAATTCAAATTCTTGAAAAGAATCTTCTTAAAAATCATCGTAAATAACTTCTTA
Organism: Aspiorhynchus laticeps; assembly: GCA_023376895.1. Taxonomy (NCBI): domain Eukaryota; kingdom Metazoa; phylum Chordata; class Actinopteri; order Cypriniformes; family Cyprinidae; genus Aspiorhynchus; species Aspiorhynchus laticeps. The sequence goes on along the minus strand of JALXFT010002647.1, from coordinate 34,875 downwards.
AATTTAGGACAGCCCCAGACTTGTCTTAAATCCAAAACAGTAAGAATTATTTAATTAATTTATTGGGTTATTTCAAATTAATTGTTATATTTAAGTATTACAACAACATTAGCTACATGTAGCCTAATACATAGTATGACTATTAATAGGGATGTGCGCAAGTTTTCTGAAGTGACAGCGATGACTGATAATGTAAACAATGATCAGTCGTGATTAGCCTATGTGTGACGCTACTTTTTGCTGACTTCAAAACTCAGTAGCGACTCTACAAAAACAAGTCAGATAGAGAGTTTTAATTGGACGCTTTTATTTTAGCTTTTAAATACAATTTGGCAGTATGCCGCTCATATGAATGTGTGACACACAGGACGTGTTTGCTGTAGCAGCGCGGACACACATACCGGAAGCGTTCACTCGGATGAGAGCGCAAAAGCACAGCACAGAAATGAATGAAACAGATCGCTGCAGTTTGAGACAGGCTGTTCAAAAACACGCCGCATTAAAAACGTGAAGCTGAGCGCCAGTCAAAGTCGCGACAAAAAAGGCTGTGCGTTTACTATGATTATTAAGGTAATCTGCAGGAAGCGCAAACAAACAATACTCGCACTTTACAAACTTGTAAAGTGCGAGTTTATCAGTGCGTCATGTCTTCACTCAGATAAAGACTGTCATTTTCTTCTTAAGAAAAAAATAAGATATCTTCTTAAGAATATATTTGAGAACTTATTAAGAATTTTTCAAGAATTGCACTTAAGAACATTCTTACGAACTTCGTATAATTTATCTTAAGACATTTCTTAACTTATTTCTTAAGAAGATTTTTGTGAATCCGGCCCCTGATTTCCAAAGGAAATGCAAAATTTACTTTCATCAGAGAACATAACTTTGGACCACTCAGCAGCAGTCCAGTCCTTTTTGTCTTTAGCCCAAACGAGACGCTTCTGACGCTGTCTGTTGTTCAAGAGTGGCTTGACATGGACCCTGAAACCCATGTCTTGCATACGTCTGTGCGTAGTGGTTCTTGAAGCACTGACTCCAGCTGCAGCCCACTCTTTGTGAATCTCCCCCACATTTTTGAATGGGTTTTGTTTCACAATCCTCTCCAGGGTGCGGTTATCCCTATTGCTTGTACACTTTTTTCTACCACATCTTTTCCTTCCCTTCGCCTCTCTATTAATGTGCTTGGACAGAGCTCTGTGAACAGCCAGCCTCTTTTGCAATGACCTTTTGTGTCTTGCCCTCCTTGTGCAAGGTGTCAATGGTCGTCCTTTGGACAACTGTCAAGTCAGCAGTCTTCCCCATGATTGTGTAGCCTACAGAACTAGACTGAGAGACCATTTAAAGGCCTTTGCAGGTGTTTTGAGTTAATTAGCTGATTAGAGTGTGGCACCAGGTGTCTTCAATATTGAACCTTTTCACAATATTCTAATTTTATGAGATACTGAATTTGGGGTTTTCATTAGTTGTCACTTATAATCATCAAAATGAAAAGAAATAAACACTTGAAATATATCAGTCTGTGTGGAATGAATGTATACATTATACAAGTTTCACTTTTTGAATGGAATTAGTGAAATAAATCAACTTTTTGATGATATTCTAATTATATGACCAGCACCTGTATATTTAAAACATTTGCCATTGTTTTTATTCAGTGTTGAGTCGACCATTTTCTTTCTCAAAGCCAGACTGTATGGAATATTAAAATAATAATAGGTTTGTAATTGGTATTTGTTGTGTAATTGGTAATACATTTTGTAATGTTTGTATGTTTTTTTTTATTTTTTTTTTTATTCCCTAGCTCTCTGCCACAGCTGCTGATATCCAGAAAGAGACCCCACCCAGCACACCTTGATTAATTGTACAAGGTATATTCTTCCCTTATTTTAAGGTTTATTACAGGGCTTAAGGTTTTTCAGCACTGTCGGAACTCTGGCGCATGGCCGTTGTCGATTAAAAAAAATAATTATGAGGTAAAATCAAAGTATTGAGACTATGACTATAAAAAGCTAAAATATACCTGATTTAATTTTGGCCACTATCCCCCTTTGAAGTAGTATCCTTGTCCAGTGATACACAGCTCCCTGTGCTTCTGCGTCAGTTGAAACGCTCTCTGGAACATGATATTTAAGAGGATCTAAGCATATCCAGCGTGCTCCAATGTGACAACACACGCGCTCACAGCGTGTGGAAAACGCGCACGTTTTCAAAAATGAAAACCGGGTCACCTTTTTGACATAGTAGAGGACACACATCTTAGATGGTGCTGGATAGGTTTAAATAGCGAGGCTTTCAGGGAGCGTTCCAACCAAGCCAGGAGCACTGAGAACTGTGTATCACTGCACAAGGAGACTACTTTGAACGGGATAGCAGCCAAATATAAATTTGCAAAAAATATAAATGTTTTGATTTTATAAGCGCACTGAACTTTTTTTTTTTTTTTTTTTTTTTTATTATTGCACCCTTTACATATTTCAGGCGCAGACAGTTTCCTTGCTTTAAGCCCTGTTAATAGTTGTTACATGGATATGTGTCAAAGAAGAAAGGAAAGACTGTAATTCAACAAGTCTATTGCATCCATAAAAAGCCTAGTCTAAATTAGCAAAAACCATACCATAACTTTGTCTCCCAGCTGATAAAATTGGTACTTTCGCCCATCATGCCAACACTGCCACTCGTGTGTGTGTTTATGTAGTGCAGCTTTCTAGTGATCTTTTAGTTATCATATTGTGTTAATGCATTTCAGGAGAGACACTAAGCGCAGATAAGTGGATGATGTCCATGGAAGGAACGATTGTGATGGGGCCCCACAACAATCTTTTGACTGGAGTGGCAGCGACCTTCGCTGCTTACTATGTGTTCAACTTGCAGTATCCTAAAGAGGCCTCAAGCACTCTTGAATTTGTCCAAAGGTATGTTTACACACTAATAAAGAAAATAGATCCATCATTCTCATATGGAACGTCCCATGAATCACTTTCTTTTTGTTCAGTATTGTTAGGCTCTGATATACTCTATACATTGATGTCAAAAGACAGGCTTCCATCCAATTCATTTGCATCTTTTAAGCGCATTCGTAAAAATTTGGCAAAAAAATTAAATAAATACTTGGAGAGCGTTTCCATCAGCTCTGTTATGCGAATTAGAAATGGTCCTGAACAGCTGTGGGATTAAAACGTAAGGGGCAGCTTAAATGGGTCAAATTATGCTTTTTTAAAGATCATTATTTTGTGTATTTGGTATAACAGAATATGTTGACATGCTTTAATTTTCAAAAAACACATTATTTTTCAAATACTGTACATTATTGTAGGTCCTCTATGCCTCGCCTTTCTCAAGCGCTTCATTTTCTACAAAGTCCCTCCTTCCGACAAGCACAGTCTGCTCTGATTGGCCAACTGGCACAGTGCATTGTGATTGGCCGAACACCACAAGCCGTGTCGGAAATGTAACGCCCCTCTCCATAATTTGCGAGCCTTAGCTTTCAAAATAAAAGTAAAGACAGTTAATAATGTCCTTAGTTTTACCATCAGTTCAAGCCTGAGAGGGGAACAGAGTCACGTGACAGACACAGTGATGAAGCCGCGGTTGTGATGTGACCGTGTCTCCCTCTTCTCACACACATACAAACACACAATGCTGCGCTGTGACCCCCATCTCTCGCTCTCACACATGCGCACACTCTCACGCACACACACACACACACACACACACACACGACACGCAAAACTCTGCATTTGAACAGTCAATAGCAAATACTTATGTGGGGGCGTTTTAGGGTGGCGTGGCAGAGTCTTTGATAAAGAATTATAAAGAAACATTGATAAAGAATATCTCTTTGGTTTTGAGACTTTAGTCTTTGCAACTTCAGGGATCTTATCTATGCACAATCAGTTTGTAACACTCAAAAGAGAAAGCAAAACTTGAAATCGCATCATATGACCCCTTTAAAACACTTGATAGAATTGCAACAAATGTGAATTTATGCGAATACATCCGTTCCCATCAACGAAATAGCTAGTCAATCCACATAAAAGTTTTTATTCACATTAGAATATTTTATGTGAATTTTAACCATTTCCAGTCAGGATTATTATTTTTCTTTTCAAATGGTTAAAATGTGCATTAAAAAACTGGATGGAGACACAGCTATTGCCGTTAAGTGTCTGTTCTACCTAGAGTTGGTATTCCCCTGCAGGACATTTATGTAAACAAAGAAGAGTCTTAACAGACAACAGTTTAACATTGCAACTTTCATTAAGTCAAATTTTTTGAAGTATGGTTAAGGTATTTTGCAGACGCTTTTGTCCAAATCGACATACAATATAGTACGTACATACATACATACAATGACATTATATATTTTAGAAAAGCAAATGTAATTCTAAATGTTAAGTTGTAAAATTTGTTCATGTTAAATACATCAAGGTCATTTTCTTCTACAAGCAAGTAGGAATAGGTTACATTTTATGTTTTTTGACACAGTATTCATCATTAACAGATATGAAAACTTTTTTTTCACTCTCTCCCTCTCTGTTTTCAGAGCTTTTTGTGGAATCAGCTCCCAGACGGGCAGCAAAGCAGAGAAGAGTCACGGGCTCAACGCACCTGTCTTCACCCTCTTAAGAAAACTCCTGTACTTTGAGTTGATGGGCTAGTATTGATGCTTGTAATGTGTGGTGTTGCATAGTGTTAATAAAAAAAAAAAAAAAAGTTGCCATTGTTTTGGTTTTAATTGTGGAAGATGGAAAATTACATTTTATTGTAACATTTACAAATAACAGGATATATGCAGTATATTGAATTACAATATTGTAATTCTCTCCTGTAAAATTACAGGAAATTCCTGGCAACTGAGTTGCAGTAAATATACAGTAAATTATACAAAATTACAGCATTTTACTGTAATAATGCTACTATAATCACAGTAGCACTGCTGTATAAATACAATACTTTATTGTATTAAAAAAACAGTACATTACCTGTATATTACTTGCTGTAAATTCACGGCAATCAGTTGCCAGGAATTTCCTGTAAAATTACAATAAATTTTTAACAGTGTACGGTTACTGTGGTAAAACAATTTTAAGAGTTGTGTTATTGTGCTTTCACTACAAATATGCAGTAAAAACATGGTAGAAGCCGTACTGTTCTTTAAAAACAAAGAGTAGACCGTAAACGCAGTCAATGGCGTAGCAAGCTTTTCAAAAGTGCGGGGGATGGATGTGGTTTGTTAACAATAAAAACGATGAATACAATGACAGAAGGGTACAAAAGGTATAACATACAAGATATAAAAAGCTTCCCATTTAAATGAGTGATACTAGAAAAGTATAAAAACACACTCGGAACACACAGAAGATAAGTCAAAACTCTGTTGTGAAAATACACTCAAAGTACCGAAAATTTTGACCAAAATGCCTATAAATTCGATGGTAAAGAGTGGATTGTGTTTTAACACTCAAAATGTGAACTACACCTGTTGAAGGAGATGACACGAAGGCTATCACTGCAACTCCGAAATCAGCACAGTTCAATTATTTTAATCAAAATCTATTTATATCTATACGGTCCTGTCTTTTATCTTTTAAACGGTCCAGGTTGGATCCTTTAAAGATGCTGGACTTGTTAGTTTTGACTGTGAAAAAATCTATATTATGTTCAATATGAACTGAAAGACGTAGTTCTGTGTGAAATTATAGAGCGACCCGAAGGTAAGAGCATTATTGTTGTTGTATTTTTTTATTGTCGGATTATCAGACAGAATGACACAGTTTTGACTGTCACGGTGTGTGCATGAAGGAGTGTGAAATACCTAGAATTACGTTGCTTATTCTGATCACTTATATTGAGCACTTGTTTGCATTTAAATTCTGACTGTTGACATTGAAAATGATGCATGTGTTTTTCGAGGGTATCGGTTAATTTCTTGATTGCCGTTTTGACAGTGTCTGCTTGCATATTTTAGTCATATTTGGTCGTTCTCTTTAATGTATTTGCCCCGATTTGATCCATGGGAAATTTATCTAGCATTATATTTTGTCGTTATTATTTCGTTATAAGGAGTTAAAAATGCTTATCAACTTGATTTACATTCTATCACATTATTTTGACAGTTAAAGTTTTGGGCGGTTTTTTGAGCTTTTGGGCTGGAAATCGTCCATCCAATCTGGCAACACTGGGAGGAAGCCGCAGGGAGCGCAGACACAGAGCGGCCAGAGAAACGGAGAGCGACTGCTGTAAGGCGTTTGTGCAAAACTGCGGAAAAACTGCAGAAAAAGTGCGGGTGTTAAACCCTCTCACCGGGAAAAGTGTGGGTGTTAAAACACCCACATCCCCCACAACCATTTTTGTGATTTTACCATAATAACTGTGTATGGTAAAATCACAAAAATGGTTGTGGTTACCATACCTACAATTACCATAGTAAGACTGCCGTTATGGTGGGAGAAGCATGGTAAATATGTTGTAGTTACTGTGCATTGACTACACATGACACGGCAGAGAAAGTTACTATAGTAAAAATATGGTAAGTGTGTGGACTTTTGGCATGATCACAATTATCACTGGGTTGGCTGATTTGTAGTGCAGTCATCAGCCATGTCTAAAAGCTGAAGACCCATGTCACAACATGATTTTAAACGGTTTTATTTATTTATTTCAAACGGCAACAGGTCTATATATATAATAGAAGGTAGCTAGGCTAATGTCAATGGTAGGCTAACGTTAGCAGCTGTTAGGCACTGTTCCACTAACTAATCTGAATGCATACGCTTCCTCCATTTTAGCACATGCCGTGCAACTCAGAAACACTGAAATAATTAAAATCTCATTGAAAAGGAAAAGATTGATACCCTTACCTGTTTGAAGGTGCACGCGCTTCAGGTGAAGCGGGCCTCGCTGGTGACGTCACTGCCGCTGAAGATGCTGCGTGATATTTGTACGCATCTGCTCTGCACTGAAGTTAATGGCAAGATTTGCGTATCATAAGCGCGCTAAATTGGCATTTGTATGCATTATAAGCAATTCCAACGTGTAAAGCCGTGGTATTTATACGCAGATTGAGAGAACGTGTTGGTCATACACTGACCATTCTTTGCAGCGCCGCTTAAAGTCGAACGCGCCTGATAATGAGTCCCACGCCGGCCCTGGGCAGGTGTTTTTGTTTAGGGTGGAGCTAAACTCTGCAGGACAAAGGACCGAAGTTGCCCAGCCCTGCTGTAGCCTATATGGCATCCTTTTTTTGGCGCTGTCAGTTGTATTGCACTTTTTTTCCAGTTTGCACTGTATTAATTGTATGCTGCAATTTTGCACATGATTTGGAAATATAAAAGTAGAAATATTTGTCATGCCAAATCAAGCACCTTAAACTGAAAACCACCTGCTGAACTGATATGAATCATATACGGCTTATACTTCCTTTATAGAAATAAAGCAGTATTTTTTTCTCATGCAGATGCCCAAATAGTGATCATTTATAGCATTAAAACAGTTTAAAAAGTAACTCATGCACATGGCCATTAGAGTCAATAGAGCACAACAGTGAAAGAGCCGTTTTTGTTCAGTAAGTATCTGTCCTGTTCAGTTTCCAAGATGAATTACAACACTGTATACTTTGTTTATTTTTAATAGAAATAAGAAGAAAGTAAGAAAGACAGATTCCATTTTGCACTTCTACAGTGAATAACCGCCACCTAGTGGTTACCATCACAAACAGCACAAGCTCACTTTCCTATTGAGAATTTTAGAAGTTTATAAGCTTAAGTATGTTTAATCCTGATTAACATCAATAGCAAAACACACCATCTGTAAGAAAACACTTAGATTATTAGATTGCTTGATTGAAAGAAATCACCAGATCAGTTAGTATTAATGATCTTGTGTTGAACCTGCTTACACCTGAGCAGTGAAAGTGTATAGATGCCCAATGCCTGATGCTCAGATGTGGTTTGAGGTAGTGATAGCAGCAACGGTTGTATTTAATTCTATTGTATATATTTGAGAATGGAATTTCCTCAAACTACTGTTGTGTTATATTGTTTTATATTCGGGACAGTAATTACCCCGAGGTACTGTAGTAGTACTATTGTAGTGTTGTATTATATTTTATTGACAACCGGAGGTTGGCCAAATTAATAATCAATTTACACTTCAACACTTCAATGGTTGGCTTCAGTTTTCTATAGTGAAAGGAGTGGAGATGCATCAGTCTTTTTTTACAGTCTGTGTGTCAACCTCATGAAGTCCAGGAGTCTGTGGTTCTGATGATCTTGATGGTCAGAGACTCAGTCTGATTGTCCAGCTTCTGTCTGTCTCTGAATCTCTCATCAGCACCATCATAAAGACAACTCCAGTTGTCTCTCTATTGACACCGTATTACATCATATCTGTGTAAGAGTAACATCAGTGTTTAGAGTAAAAGAATATCCTCATCACAGCAGACAATGGAGAAGAAACAGAAACAGTTGCTAAGACTTGCACTGCAACTGTTCAGACTTTCACTAGTTGTTGCAAAAGATTTAATGGACAACATCCACAAAAGAATGTTCATAAAATCAAGTGAGTTACGTGTGACAGCATCTGAGTTAAGTAAATTCACATCTAGATATTTATTCATTTAAATATGTATTAATACGTTTTGCCACAACCTAAAAGGAATATTAAATAAGTAGTGAATAATAGTTTTGGAGAGAGGAAGTGTTGTTGAACACACGGGGCATGGTCTAATTCAGTCTGGAGGAAGTTAGCAGATATAGTTCACATTGTTAACAACTTCTCTACAAAACTTTACTGCAAGGTTTCAAATTTGACAGAAACAATTTCAGACTGATGATGAAAATGTTTCACACATTGGCTTTTTGCTGTTTGTGCGGTTGCTGTCTGGTTGGTAAGTTACAGAATTTTTTTTTTTTTTGCATGCTATTTTTGTGGAGCTCTTTTTTGTGGAATTCAATTCCACTATCAATAAATAAAATAAATAATGAAATGCATAAATTACAGTATAACATTTACATGCATAAATAATGCAGCCTGTAAAAATATTAGAGTTTGTGTAAAATAATAATAATAACAATAAATATCTAATAGAACTTTTATGCTCGCTAGGCTGTTTCCATGATTTTCATTATGATGTCAATACGTTGCAGTCTTGATGCAGCCAACTGCTGATCATGGTTTCAAGTATCAATATATCTGCCCTTTCCAGTGCACAGAATGTGCAGTAATCTCAGACAACCTAATGCAGATATTTTAATAAATCCAAATTAGCCTGAGAGAAGTTATCACAATTACAAGATCTGCCATCTGTCAAATAATCTCTGATGTATTGTGCGAGCTACGAAGCACAGACTTCTGGTGTATATATGAGTCTCATCCACAGCTGTTAAAAACTAACACTGGAACATACATCCACTAAAAACTACTGCCTCATAGCAGATTAAGAAACTGAGCAAAAATTATGAAAAAGGGAAGCTAGTTTCGAGAAAAGATCATGCAACACATACGTTTAACAGTTAAACCCAGTCCATCCAGTGTGATGAAAAAAAAAAAGGGTCTGAAAAGAAAGTTCTCAGTCTTCACCAGGGGCCCGTTTCAATAAGGAGGTTCAACCAACTCAGAGTTTAAACTTGAACTCAGAGTTGAGTTACTCTGAGATGAGAAACTCAGAGTTTTCGGTTACAGAACAGCTGAATTGTGTTAGTTTACTCAACTCTAAGTAGGTTGACTCTGAGTTTAGCGCGTGCACCACGACTATGAAAAGTCATGATCAGCGGAGCGCCGAAATAACGATTCACCATGGCAACAGCTCCCGCCAAAAAGACGTCAGCGCGCATACTTCCGTTACTGCGTAACTTTAATTCTTAATAACTCTCAATAACTTAATAACTGTTATAATATAAGAGGTGAAAACTGTAAATTATTTAACTAATATTCATTTTAATGGTATCCCATGGCCACAAAAAAAAGAAAAAAAAAGGAAAGACAGAAAGAAGAAAAAAGAATGTGGCAGCAGCTAAAAATGAAGTATAAAAACACAATTCAATCATGGTAAAGCTTTGAACATGAAAGGTTAATGGGTGTGGGCTAAATGACTTTACAAACTTATGACATTAAATATCATTCAGTGTCTATTTCAATGCGCTGCAGCTTTTTCCACACAGTATAACACTCGTTTCACATAATTAAATATTCTCTAATACAACCTGTTACATTTCTTAATTAGAGTAATACAATTAACTACTGACTTGTCGACAGCAAGAAGGCAGAGGGAGAACCTGCACCAGCACCACTGACAGATGAAGAGGAGATGGTCAAATATTGGAAGATTTCTCAAATCCAAAAGTAAAAAGAATAACTTTTGCTTTTGTATTAGGAAATAAAGATGACCAAAAAATTGTGAATAATTTGTTTATGTAACAGCTGTGGGGGTGGTTACGGCTCTACCCCTCCATCTGGCATCCTTCCATTCCAAACAGTAATCAGTTTAATTTTCAGAAGATGTGATGATGGAGATATGCTTGTCATCAATGCATCCAAACACACTGGAGATCCTGAAGGAAATTCTGATTATTGGGTTACTTCCAGAGGACACAGAAAGATGTTATCAAGTGAACATCATTTATCAGTTTAGCCTCATTTAAACTGATTTCTACACCACTAACCTACAGTCCTGTGATACTCCTCTTTGACGGATTTGTGCTGAAAAAATCTCAGAAAGAGCGCGAGAGCGATGCGCACTTTCCTTAAAATCTGCATACAGGACTTATAATGTGCTCTGCATCTTCGATGTTTTAAAGAAAACTACCATTTAAAATGGGACCGCTCAAATAAATATGCACATGAATATGGTGTAAAAAAAATATAATAAAATACATAATATACAGTATTTAGTCTTGTTTCCATGAAGGAAAAAAAATAATTTAAGTGATTTTTTATTTTATTTTGCAAATTATCTCGCAATGCGGTAATAAATTAAAAATAGCCCATTCATGTTTCCGTTTGCATTAAGATTATTTTTCTTACCCTATGGAGAGCACTTTTATATTTTAACAAGGCTAAATATCTAGATAATTTTTTATCTATAGAAAATGCATCTTAAATTAAGAATCTTTTAATTTTTGTACTTGAAATAAGACAAAAATACTCAGTAAGAAAAACAATTTTGCAGCGTGAATGAATGCATGAGGTATTAAAACATCGCTTACACTTTAAAAAGGGGGAGGAGACCGATATAAACTCTGGGTTTAGCGAAGAAAACCTGCTCCTGACCAGGTTAGGTTCACAGCATAAGTTACCACGGTAACCGACTCTGAGTATAAGTTACCTCTCTTTCTGAAATGGGCTTGACTTACCCTGCTTTCCCTGGTTTAACAAACCTCCCATTTTGAAACGGAAAACACAGAGTTTCCCTCATTTCAGGGTTAACATACTCAGAGTTTTCACTTAACCTCCTTTCTGAAACGGGCCCCTGTTAGTTTGTCTTTAAGAAGTCCTCCTATCCTCCACTCATTACCTGTGTTAATTGCACCTGTTTGAACTCGTTACCTGTATAAAAGACCCCTGTTCACACACTCAATCAATCAGACTCCAACCTCTCCACTATGGGCAAGACCAAAGAGCTGTCTAAGGACACTAGGGACACAATTGTAGACCTGCACAAGGCTGGGATGGCTACAGGACAATAGGCAAACAGCTTGGTGAGAAGGCAACAATTGTTGGCACAATTATTAGAAAATGGAAGAAATTCAAGATGGCTGTCAATCTCCCTCGGACTGGGGCTCCATGCAAGATCTTGCCTCGTGGAGTATGTAAGAAAAAGTGTTGAAGACGTTGAAGATCTTTGGTGAAAAGTAACTTTTATTACAGCGTAGCAGTGACAAAGGACAAACAGCACTTCGGATTCAGCAGAGTCAAAAATGAATCCCCAACATCCTAAGCTCAAACATTTTATACTGTATTACGTTCATCTTCCTGCTCAACATGTGAATGAAGTTTCGTTTTAAATGTAATTTCCGGATAACAATGATATCTTTGGTAGACTTTCAGGTGGGAACAACCAAATGTTAAGGTAATAAGAATAAACAGAATCCCTATCAGTTGTTTTCTGTACCCTTTTGGTTGTTTGCAGATGGTTCTTGATGGCCTACTGTCGTTCATGCTATAAGTAATTATCACTCCGGAGATACTATTTACATATTATTTAAACAGAAAGAACTATCTCTATGATGATTAAGCTTTTTGTAGGGAAAGGAGTATAGTTGAATACACAATTTGGAGTGGAATCTGGGTCGAGGCAGACTATAAATTCTTACAAGCATCAATGATCCTGAGAAAGGTGAGGCATCAGCAGTGTTCGAACTATACCGTGGACTTTGGGGGAGCCCACTTTTTTATATATATATATATAACGGTGTGTGTGTGTGGGGGGGGAGGGGGGGGGGGTTGTGCACTTACAATGACTTACAAAGATACATAACAGCTATAAGTGTATGCACTACTTGCTTTATGCAAGCACTATATAGGATAAATCACTAATCAGTATTTACCCTATTATACTTTATCGACACGAATTGATAGGTGAAACATCGAACAGCCACCCACAAATAGTCTATTTAGCATCAGGCTGTCAATCGAGAGTCACACAGACCTATAACAACCCAGCCACAACACATGATTGCGAATAACATGTCTTACCTTAACACAGAATGCCTTGTGTTCTTTTTGCCATGCATGGTGGCTATAAGGTGCTAACTGCAGAATGGATTTCAAGGACGTCGTGCGCAGATCAACGGCCTCCAAAGTTTATATTTTTTCTACGAATCTTTGAGCAAAGTCCCTTTAGTCTTTGCTTTGAGTTAACGTACTAAACATTAGGGGTGGGCAGATCGATCCAAATATCGATAGTATCGATACCAATGTTGGTATTGGTATCGGATCGATACTAGCCTGATAAGTATGGGATCATTTTCCCGCCAAAAGTATTGCAGTCACGGATAAAAAAATAACAAGCGTGAAAACAAAATTTAAAAACGCAAGTAAAAATATATTGCACAAGATTTAAAAATTAAAGCAAAGTTTTCAGAATAGCAAGCAATGGTCACGAATCGAAAAATAATAAGCGTAAATAAAAAAAATGAATAACGCATTTTTAAAACTAAAAAGCATGAATCAAAACTTTAAACACATTTAAAATCATATTGCACAAAATTTAAATATTAATGCAAAATTATCTGACTTTCGCACAAAATCAGGTTTTCCTTGGTTATATTTCTCTGTTTTTTCTGCTCTCATAAATTTTCTGCTCATATTTTTATTTTTTGTATGCTTATGCTGTTTTTCCCTTCATGCTTGTTTCCATGTTCTGCGCTTGCTTTCCCAAATGTTGCGGTTAGAGTTTCATGTAAATCAGCGTGGGCTCAAGCGTCTTCATTGGTCCACTAGTTCTAGATTGACAGCTCCTCCTCAGCCAATCAGTCGAAGAGGGGCGGTGACGTCACTCCAGTGCGCCTCTTTAGCTGCCGATGCTCAGTGTTCTGTTCACTTGTGCAGGTGAAGATGGATTACTGTCAGCTGGGAAACATGTTTCCGTACAGGACACTGTTATATGTGTCTGTCTGTCACTGCTGTACGCCTGCCTGGCGATCCGTTAACGTTAACTGAGTGAATTGGTAAATTAATTATGAATGAATGAAAGTAATGTTTTTGCATTGACTAGGCTAGATTCGACTACTGATCAATGAAAGTGATAGTGTTACAGAGGAGACAGTTACAGAGGCCAGGTGGATTTGATATACACAATGATTCATTTGCATAAGATTCATTTGTATATTGTGTTTATTTACATAAACACAATATGCAACAAGCTACATATATAATTGCATAACACTATCATATTAATGTTTTAAATATATAAAGTCACAATACAGCAACAATATGAAAGTAAACCAGCCAGCAGGTGGCGGCAAGGATCTTTAGAGTAAGACATTAAATCATTCATTCAGTGAGGAATAAAGTGAATCATTCAATATGAAAGCTGCTGTGTGTTGCTTGTAGGTGCTGTTCTGCTGTGGCTTTGTCAAAATAGAGCAAAATGAGAAAATAGTTACAATATTAAACTCACTCAAATGTTCCTTCTTGTTATATTGATTATACTGCAGTTCAATAAAGATTTTCAATGGAGCTGATATTCGGGGAACACACTCTTCCTCGTGTGATATTGCTTAATTGTGTGTCATTTTCTAATCTCAGTGTTACATTAAAAGGAATTAGGAATGTATTGAAGTCTTAATAAGGGCTAGAAGAACATTTATTTATTATATAACCACACATGAAACATTAAATGTCATAAAAATATACACAATATGTTCAGAGAGTGTGAGCATGATATATAGGAGGGTCAGGCGCTGTTGGGGGCGGATTCAGGTAGGTACACACATCAGATTAACAGAGTGGATAGTGATACTACCCAGCCGGCATTTCAACGTTGATTCACCGGTGAATCAACGTCGGGTACCATGGTTGAATCAACGTTGGATTATGTTTCGATTTTGCAAATTGGATCAACGTTGATATTGTGACGTTGTTTCACCGCGAAATCATGACGTTGTTTCACCGTTGAAATCGCGACGTTGTTTCACCGTCTTACCTTCAGCATTGGTGAATTAAGGTTGTTCTGTAGACGTTGGATTAACGTTGAATTATGTGTTGATTTTGCAAATTGAATCAACGTTGATAACACGACGTTGTTTCACCGTCGTACTTTCAACATGAATGAATACACAACTGTACGTTCAATTAGAACCTAGTTTGCATTTAGATCAACACTGTACACATACATAAAGTTTAAAAATCAAATGACTGGCAGCAATGGCTTTACAATCAACTTCAATAAACTACCACACGCTGAAAATGGTAAAACAGCAGTTTTATTTTGGAAACATACAGTATAAAACAGATGAAAATAATCCCAAACTTTATCTTGCAGTGTTTGTGCTTGGATGTATTGTTAAAAACCTGTAAAATCCAAATACAACATTTAAAGACTCAAAGTGTTTGTACCATAACATGCATATTTTGCGCTGCACTTGCAAGAGAAACCCTTGTACTTCTTTTGACTGAAACCAGTTGATCTTTTATTTTGTTGGAAATCTATAGTTTCTGTGAAAACATGTTTTACTAATGTGTCTCCTTACAAGAGATTTGTACATTTGTGCAGTGAATGTGTTGAACAGTTTGAGAATGGAACCTGCAACAGAAACCATGTCGGTGGTAGAGGATAGGACTGCCTGAGTTTTGTCGACAGCCAGAGGAAATTCTTTACGCAGAAAAAAACGCTGCCTTGAATGAAATGTATTTAATATTTTAAGTAGAAATGTTTCTTCAAATTTTGATAAAATGTTAGAACCAACTGCCTTGTAGATATAGTGTGGTTGTGCTTTGGGTGATCCTTGAAAGAGTCCCAGCTCAAGGTCCTTTCTGATGCCGTCCCCTCCTCTCTCTCACACTTGTGCACTTTCGGTACTGTCCTGTATGTATAAATAACAAAAACACCAAAAATAAATACTCATAAAAGATCAACTTTGATATTGTGAAATATATTTAACTGAAAACTGAATGCAAAACATATCACATACAATATTTTCACTTTAAGTTCAATAACAGTGGGGTTGGAAACAAAGTGCACAACACTATTCATTAAACACCTATTTAATGTATTCAGATGAAAGTTTGCAATATTAAATTATTCACAAGCAGTTTTTTCAGAGCCCCCAGTTACACTGTTTTAATCAGATTCCTAACTATACAGTGTATTTAGTAAAACAAGTCAAATCAAATAAAGTAAATTTTTATTAAGTAAAATCAAAACCTTTCACAAAAGGTCAATGAATCTCTTCCAGTAGTGACAGTGCAATGTAGCAGATGAACAATTCCTTACCAAATTGCCAATAAACAGCTGGATCCTTGATGAACCTACAAGGGGAAAGAAGAAATGGTTCACTGAAAAGTTTTTTTCCTAATAAGAATACTTATTGTTGTCAGCCACTTTAAAATTGTAAATACAGTTTGAACATTAACACTACACGGTGTGTACATACAGGTAAATACAACATTTAAATAATGATTAAATTAAAATGTGTTGTACCAAAAGTTAAATAAAAACTGTACTATACTTAAATGTAAAAAAAAAAAAAAAAACTTTACTCAAATAAAGATTAAATTAAAATGTATTGACATTAATTTATATTTAATTTCGTGATTCCTCTGCGTACCACTAGAGGGAGCCTGAGTAGCACTAGTGGTACTCATACCACACTGAGAATCACTGCTTTAAACAATCTTAATTCGTTTAAATTTGTGATTATATGATATTTAGAAAACATGAACAGAGTATGTTATCTTTTGAGACTATTATACGATTAAAAATATAACAATGCATAGCATTCACATCAGAAAAATCTCTAAGACAGACATTAAAGTAACACAACTTGCAACACACAACAACATTAGCATCTGTGATAAAGCAATATAAAAATGCACACACACACAGACACAGGTATTTATCTTCTGCAGGTTAACGTTACATGTCATTTAAGTTACCCATTTTTAAACTCTGGTAACATTATACTTTACTATTTTTGAAAGGTAAGATTTTCTTACCTGATTTTGTCCGTGTGTTTGCAGGACTTCGCAGATCACACCTGACCCTTCCTGTGTTCACATTCTAGTTTTTGTTCTCCGTTGACATGTCACGACTCAAATTCACTCAAAATAAAAATTTAACAGGCAAATATTTATATTATAAATAATTCGGAAACGACCGAGCAATCTCAACGAGCAGCAGCTCACACACAGTCAGTCTGCCGCCTCACTCAGAAAGACGATAATAACGGTCATATTTTCAAACTGAGAAAGGCGCGAACAGTTTCATTGGCCAGTTTCCTGGATGACAGCCAGATTAACCAATCATGATCAAAGAAATAAGGTAAACGCAGTGAAATGTATTTAGTTTTATTGTTGTTAATGATTATAATATTTTAACATATACCTTTAGATTTTAGAATAGGTTTAACGATCAAAATATTGTAAAATGCTAATAAAATAATATGATTTTAAATAATTTAGTAATAATAATTTAAAAGGCAGAAATTTATTTTGTATGCTGTTGAAGACATTAAGTTGATTCAACATACAGTTCTTGTAAAAAAAAGCAAATCAACATTGATTTACAAGTGTTTTTGGTAAACTTTTTCAACCATTTAGCATTAAACAGTTTTTCAACGTTGTTTCAATGTTGAAGCAACAACTGTCATTATTTCAACCGTATTTCAACGTTGAAGATTGGTCATGTGCCGGCTGGTTTTCAACCGTTCAGCATTCAACGTTGTATTAACGTTGTTTCAACGTTAAAACAACAACTGACCTTATTTCAACCATATTTCTACGTTGAAGGTCGGTCATGTGCCGGCTGGGTAGTTCAGACAAAGAAGATGTTTTATATGATTGTTTTGTTCTGTTTGTGCTGGTGGTGTCTGATTGGTAAGTTATAAAAGCATTTTATGCCTTCATTTTTATTCATTTCAGAGCAACAAGCCGCAGTTACTGTTTTAAAATTGTCTACTTTCATGAGACATCATCTCATTTGAATTGAGGGGCCGTATGTATAAAACCGCTCAGAGAAAAATCTTAGTCCTAAGTGTGTCAAAATTCTAAGAATGATGTAATTTTACTCTTATTCCTAGACTTAAGAATAAGAGTGATTCATAAAGGTTCCTAAGTCAGTGCTTTTTTTTGGCTGGAAAATTGCAGCAATGCACTGGTGATGACACTGTAAGCAGTGTAACCACAACAGTGGCCAAAAGTGATGTGTGTTTTTTTTTTTTTTTTATGACCCCACATTTCACTTAAACCATTAAAATACAAAGGACAGAAAAAAAAACTGACCTGTGTTGCCAACTGCTTTCAATTGCTAAAACTGGTCAGTTAATGTTGCTAGATGACCTCGTAAAGGTGAGTTCACTGATCTATATTTATATAGCTCAGTGAACTTGCCTTTATGACATCATGGGAGAGTCTCGGAATATAGATTAGGTTTGTCCAAGAAAATGATTTTGTTGCTAGGCTTTTGAAAAAAAATCTCTAAAGGGATGAGGAAGTCACTAAATCTAGTGACAAATCACTAAATTGACAACACTGGCACATTGACTACAACATAAGTTTTTAACTTTTCATTGGTCCTCTTGTTTTTGCATGTTTTCATAGTTTGACAGCATTGACAAAAATTGTGACCGCACAATTTGGCATGTTTCATTGCATTATAATCACAAATGTGACCCTGGACCACAAAACCAGTCATATGTGTCAATTTTTCAAAATTGAGATTTATACAACATCTGAAAGCTGAATAAATAAGCTTTCCATTGATGTATGGTTTGTTAGGATAGGACAATATTTGGCCTGGAATCTGAGGGTGCAAAAAAAATCTAAATATTGAGAAAATCTTCTTTAAAGTTGTCCAAAATAAGTTCTTAGCAATGCATGTTACTAATCAAAAATTAAGTTGATATATTTACGGTAGGAAATTTACAAAATATCTTCATGGAACATGATCTTTACTTAATGTCCGAATGATTTTTGGCATAAAAGAAAAATCAATAATTTTGGCTATTGCTACAAATATACCCCAGCGACTTAAGACTGCTTTTATGGTCCAGGGTCACAAATAAAACAAGTGACTCTAAGCCACTATGCAAAATGCTTACAAAATGTTGCACTTTTTTTAAATTAAGGGTGAAGATGTCAAATTTCCTAGGCTGGACATAGGCTGGACACTTTTGGCCACTACTATATGGCAGTTCATTGACTTTTCAACTGACCGCCAAACCATACTGCAAAAACAAGCCACTTTTATGAGGATTGTGGGCTTTCCTGGAGTTGTTGGAGTCATTGATGGAACTCGTGTTCATTACTCCAACTGTAATCAAGAAGACATACCAATAGAAAACAAAGCATCAGTAATAATTTTTGATAATTTTCCACAATGCAAAGCATTTAAAAAAAATACATTTAAATATGAAAATATTACAGTGTCTTAATTAAATGATTTTATTGTTGTTACATTAAATGATTGGTGTTGTGCTGCTGTGAGTTTACATGAGCAGGCTCACTATTGGCTGATTCAGAGGTCGAGGTCAGCCATTTTGTGTTGACACCATTGTAGTCCTTAGTTCTCAACACTTAAGTGTCACCTCAGTCAACACTTAAGAATCAGCCTTAAGCCCTGTTCACACCAAGCACGATAACGATAAAGATAACTATAACGATAACTATATTTGTGTCCACACCAGCGAACGATATCGTCCGTTTATTCTAAGTGCACGTGCGTCTGCCACTTTAAATTCTCGTGTACATTATAGCAGGATGGATTCTGATTGGCTGTCAGTGTTTTTATCGTTCATCAGCTGGAAGGAAATCGTTCTGGAAGTGATTCCAACGATATCGTTTCTCTGTGCCTTTATCGTTATGTGGTGTGGACGCTGCTATTCTTTAATACTGAGAATGATTTTTAGAACCATATATTTATCGTTATCGTTATAGTTATCGTGCTTGGTGTGAACGGGCCTTTAGACTTTACTGAAAGTTGCTTTTAGCTTCTTTATAAAAATCTCCTACTCTTAGAAAAGTCCTACTTTTTACTAAGTATTTTTTGACACATAAGTCAAAGCTTAAGACTATTCTTAAGAGCATTTCTGAGAAGCTTTATACATACGGGCCCTGGTCTTGGTTTGTGATTTCCATTTGGGAGTTCCTCAAATTTATGAGTTTCAGTCTTAGAAAAGTCATGGAAATCTAAAGAAATTTTCATAATTTTCCATGACCTATAAAAATTTATTTTCGACATTTCTAAATTGAATGAAAACTTATGGATGTTCATAAATCCTGAGTTGCTTTCAAATATCACTTTCAAATGACCACTGCACCGCTGTCAGCCATAACTACAAAATTATTTAAAAAAATACTTTAGTTAATCACAAATAAATGTCATGGAAAACCATTTGCTGCGTCAAAAATTGAGGAACGTGAGTGAGATTTAGTGAGCTTTATTTTTTTACCCATCTACTTATCTCAAATATAAAAATCTCCTATTTATAAAACGAGTAAATGAAAGCCAGAAGTAAAAATTAAACTTGTACTTTTCAAGCTGTACTTAACTTGTGTGACCGCATAAATGTATTGTTCTCTACATCATAAAACACCATATCTTTCTTATTTGTTTCTGCTGCTGTTCTTCATTTCACAACTCAAACTAGAGCTGATGTGATGTTTTATAAACAACAGGAAACTTAATGAAATTTTAATTTTTGTCTTCATCAGGTGTGTTTGGTGATTCTGTGTCAGTGATGGAGGGAGATTCTGTCACTCTACACACTGATGTTACTAAAATACATGAAGACGACGATATAGTGTGGAAATATGGAGCTGAAAACTCTCTGATAGCTCAAATCAATAAAGAGGCTGGAATCTTCAACACATATGATGGTCCTGATGAGAGATTCAGAGACAGACTAAAGCTGGACAAATGTTTGTGATGGTCAGATGGATCTCTGACCATCACAAACATCACAACTCAACATGCTGGATGTTATGAACTAGAGATAAGTGGAGCAAAACGTTCATCAACAACATTCAGTGTTTCTGTCTATGGTGAGTAGAATTTTAGAATTTGTCCTGTCCTTCACATGTTCTTATTTTATTATTTACATATTGAAAAGTTCACTCATTTTATAGTTTGAGATGACAGCCACACTGAATTGTGAAGATTGTTGCTTAGATTCATCCAGGTTTCTGTTTATTCTCTCATGATTTCTAGCTCGTCTGTCTGTTCCTGTCATCAGCAGTAACTCTTCACAATGTTCTTCATCATCATCATCATATTGTTCATTGTTGTGTTCAGTGGTGAATGTGGGTCATGTGACTCTCTCCTGGTACAAAGGAAACAGTTTATTGTCCAGCATCAGTGTGTCTGATCTCAGCATCAGTCTCTCTCTACCTCTGGAGGTGGAATATCAGGATAAAAACACCTACAGCTGTGTGCTCAACAATCCCATCAGCAACCAGACGAGACATCTGGACATCAGTCAACTCTGTCACACATGTGCAGGTACAGCAGCGCTGATTTTAGTGATTATTTACTGACCAGGGCCCGTATTCACAAAACATTTTATCTTAGCACTAAGTGTTCTCTAAATAGCAGTAAAAGTTTTTAGCTAAGAGTTTTCTCTTAAAACCTATTCACAAAGCTGCTGAGACACACTTTTACTAAGGAATAGAGAGAAGTCTTAAGATAAGAGTAAGGGCGGGGCTGACCTCCTTGCTATGGATCATGTCAGCATGCTGACTAACTATGCACGCAGTGATTGGCTGATAGGAGAGGGGCGGGGTCTCTGTCAGAGATTGATTCATTGTAGAGCCAACATTATGTTGCCATATTCAAACAAAGGTTTAAAAAAAATGTTAATTGCCACATTCAAATAAAGATTTTAACATGCAGGCTAAGAGCACTAATTAAACCAGTATATGTTCAGCTAAATGTCAGCCTCTTGCATGTATGCTTCTCGTAGCGGATATGCATATAAACAGCTTTTTAATTAACAAAGTAGAATAATTAGGGCTGATAGTAAGACATGCAAACGTAAAAGAAAACCAAACTGGACGTAAGAACAGCTGTAACTTCTTGCCCAACTGGTTAATGAAAAGGAAATAATCAAATGAAAATTTGGAGTTCGGATAACCTCCAAACCCAGCCTGGTCTCATGTTCATACGTAGGTATTAATACATAACATTTACAAGCACAAAACGTACATTTATGTACGTATTTATTGATGCTAAAACGTACAATTTAGATGTATTTCAACATTTAAAACGTACAAATCGATACGTATTTTTAGCTAAAAAACGTAAAAATATTTACGTATCTTTTATATCATTAAGATATTCGTATCAATGCATTTGTATCATTTTATCAATAAGCGAATTTAGACTTTTAGACCCCTTAACCTACCCCCAAACCTAAACCTACCCATTTTATAGCAAATATGCATTTTTATCATTTTATTAATAAGCAATTTAGATTTTAGACCCCTTAACCTACCCCCAAACCTAAACCTACCCATTTTAAAGTGAATATGCATTTTTATCATTTTATTAATAAACAATTTAGATTTTAGACCCCTTAACCTACCCCCAAACCTAAACCTAACGTTACCCATTTTACAGCGAATATAAAACGCAACTGACCGAAACATGCAGGAAAATAACAATTTTAGTAAGAATAGCATTAAAAATGTTTTTATAGTCGCTAATCCCACTCCTACCTCTAAACCTAAACATAGCTATTTCTGTACAGTATAAGAAAAACATGACAGACAGATAAATGCAATTACAATCATTTATTTATTGCAAAAATTTCAAAAGCACTACCAAAAGTAATCCAAATGACGATGCGTTGCAACCGCAGTCCTCTCTGGCGGAATACAGTAGGTTTGTGTGAGGTGCAGAGCAGAATTTATGTTATTAATCCAGATATTATCCAGATTATTTTCCTGATCCTCTCGTCTCCTGAAGGCGCGCGCATACTCGCATCTTTCAAACACACACCTCACCAGAAACACGGCTTGTCGCAATCTGTGACGAATGCAGGCGAGAGCCAATGAGCGTTCGATTATTCTGCTGTAAAACCTGTCGTTTGAAGCGGCAACATTTGAATTCGTAACGGACGCGTCAGTCAGCGCGGGCTTTACGGTTTACGGTCGCTGGACTTGCTGCTCGGGATGGAGATGAAGATCGCAGAATAAAGGCTTGGATTTGGGTCTGTTCCTCGCAGTCGTATGGATTCTGAAAATCTGGATTACAGCGCATAAATAAAATTGTTTCATTTCGTAATTATGTTGCGGGTTTGGTGTTTTATATAGTTCTATTGTCAGTCACAGCATGTCGGAGAAAACGCTTTTTGTGGCCCATGGCAAACAAAGTAAACATTACATGACAAGTAAAGGTTAAACGATTTCAAATGTTATTTATTTTGAGGGTTTAAAGTGAAGTCTTTAACGAGACTTCAGTTGTTTAGCGTTATATTAAGTAAACGAGTAACGCTAAACAACTGAAAACAAGGTAATTGATATGACAATTAATAATAAAATTAATGCCGCGATTTCAATATTCATAAGGATTCATTTTTAGATGTAGTCAATACGTCAGTTTTCAACGTTTAAATGCTGAAAATACGTAAGTATTTGTACGTTTAGATGCCGAAAATATGTCAGTATTGTACGTTTTAGTGCCTGTAAAAACGTAAGTAAATGAACGTTTTATAGAACCACATTTTACGTAAAATACATACGAATTATCATGAGATCACGTTGCCAAACCCTAAAGGCGATACCTTTTTAAAAGCTCATTATCGTCAAATGTTTATATTCTGAGGCCAGAAACAGCCATTTTAGGATAGTTGTGAGTTGGTCTTAGTGACTTAGGACTCCTCTTCATTGCTCCTAACGTTTCACAGATTCAGGAGCTAGTTTTAGTGCTAAAAAGCTTTGTGAAATACTCTTAGAGCAAAAAGTTAGGAGTCCTAAAATTAGTACTGACACGCTCACTATTTTTAAGATTTTCTCCTAAATCAGCAAGTTAGGAGCTACTTTTAGCTTTAAGATGTTTTGTGAATATGGGCCCAGATCTCTTTTGTTGTAGATCAGACTGAGTTAATTACTTACACTACTGTTTCTCTTTAGGTGTTACAACACAGTCTCCTTCTCATCCTCCAGTCTCTATTTCTCAGATAGTGCTGATTTCTGCTGCTGGATCTCTGTTGATTATTGCTGCAGTCGGGATCTACTGCATCTTTAAGAAATGTAGAACAACTGATCAAGAAGGCAAGTGTTACCTACTGTGTTACCTACTGCTTTTAACAGGTATTATAACAAATATCACTTTAAATGTGTACTCTAAATATTGTATTTAGTCACAGTCACTGTAATTTAAATCACAGTTATTCTCATATTTATTTTGTAGATATTGCCCTCGAGCCCTCTATTTCTGTATATAACACACTCATATCAAAATGCATACACTATAATGCCACATTTGTCAATGTGCATTAAAATAAATGTGCAAATCTGTATTAATTAAATAATAATTCAACTGAGCTCAACTTGTTAAATAAAGATTTCCATGAAAACCTTGTAATGCAGCATTAAATATATTAAATTGCATGCTTTAATCTAACTTTGATCTGCATGCTTTAATCTAACAATCTAACTTTGACAGCCCTACACATGCGGTAATTAGACAGATCTAGCAGTGCTTGCTTGTGTTAATGTATCTGTTATTATTGTTGTGCAGATGAGATCACTTACGCTGACCCAACGTTCTACAAAAGAATCCCACAGAAGTCGATAATATCATCAGCCGTGAGTCAGATTTAGATGTGTGCTCTTGTCACTATAATAAACCTTGATGTCCAATGTAACATTAAAGCACTGAAGTAAAACCACTGATGTAGACGGAGTAGATGTTTGACGGCATTAACTCAAACTGGTAGATTACCAGAAATAAGAAGCTGAATCTGATCACTATTAAACATTTTAGAATCTCAAATCTATGGAAGCTTGTTTCCACAAGATAAGCAAACAAACAAATTTTTTTTTTGTAATTTTATCCAAAATTCCGACATTTTTTCTTGCAATTGTTAGTTTATATCTCACAATTCAGAATTGTGAAGAATTGTGAGATAAAGTCATGATTGCAAGACAAAGGTCACAATTACCCTTTTTACTTTCTAAATTTTGTAGTGGGAACAAACAAACAAACAAAAACATAATTGCTAGGTAAACTCAGAATTAAAAGAAAATCTGAATTTTCAGAATTGTAAGATATAATCTTACAATTCTGAAAAGAAAAGTCTGAACCATTTTGATTTTTTTTTAATTCTGTGGCAGAAACAGGCATCCATAAATAATCTTCCATACAAATCAATATTAATGAAATTTTTAATTACATTTTTAAAATGATTATTATATTTTGTTTTTACAGAAGATAAAATCGGAACATCACGGGGAAGAGGATGAATACGTCATATATGAATCTTTTGCCATGAGTAAATGATCAAATTCAAACTTTTTTTTCTGAATACCAGATCCAGCTGTGTGAACGCTTTTATTATGAACCAAATATATATCAGGAAATCCCAGCATACATACAGCAGAATGATTCTCAAGGGTCTGAAGTATGACATTCAGAGATGGACTAATGAAAACACTTTGCTTTGTAATTCTATGACTTCGAACATATTATCTAAATCTTGTGGCTCATTGGAGCATTTTCATGTTTGACATTTAAAGATTCAAAGCTATTTTGTTTCCTTTTACAAAAAGTCCAAACACAACAACAAACAAGAAACAGTTTGTTTTCTCATAATTAAAAAAAGAGTAAAGAAATTGGTTTGATCTGTTTGTTGTAAAAACATCTTTTGCGTGAGCATTGTCTATTACTGGTGGGTTGTGGTCAGTTCATGAACGTAGCTATATCTTGATGTGTGCTAAGCATGTGGTTGACGAGTTTTTCCATTCCAGTGCACATGATGCTAACAGTCTGACATGCGCTTTACACAAAACAGCTTTATTACTAAAATACTGAACCCATCAATTCTGAAAGGTCTTAAATCAAACTGTAAAATATATAATATTATAGACTCTGTGTGTATAAGCATCATGAACTTATACTCATGCTGTGATCCTGCTGATAACTCTGCTAGTTTCAGTAGTTATTATTACAGCATGAGGAGGTGGAGTTGGTTCTAAGAAGAGCTATTCTAGACTTTACATCTTTGTTTAATAAAAGAACACCCTGTTTTTGTCTGATAATGTCTTTGAGTTATTTTAAGAATAAATGCAATGTATGATTCGCTGTTACGATATATGCATCAAGTGAAATGGCCACAGACAAAAAGGCATTTTAGCCTTTTAGTCAGATGGCTGAAAATGTCCCAAAATGCACTCTGTACAGTTGTGGTTATTTCAGCAATTTGTAGGCGTTTAATGTGTCACCTGAGCCTTTATGTCATGTGACTGTTGAGGAAAAAACACAATTCACAGCAGATCTGTCATATAAGATGTAGCTATAAATAGATCTCACAGTAAAGAACCAATAATAAACAGGAAACCTTTGGTTTTAGCAAGTAAGAACCGACTCCAAACGATTCTTGAACTGTCTGAATCATGTAAACCATTAAAAGAATGAATCATTTAAAGAATCGTGAATTGATTCATACCATATTGCTAACCCATTTGACCAATACATTAAAATGAACTAACTCAAATGAGAGATTCATTTATAAACTGAGAATAGACCATCAGTCTTGATTAATATTTTAGCTACTGAAATGTGATTTAAAAGCTAACACTATGGCATTGACAATAAGTCTCTATCTTTGCTACATGTAAGATGTGTAGATGGTGATAGAATATCCCCCGGTTTCACAGATAAGGCTTACGTCTAGTCCCAGATTAAAGTGTAAATCTGAGCTGTTTTAACTGAAAGAAACTAGCACTGACTGATCTTAAAGGGGTCATATAACGTTGCTAAAAAGAACATTATTTTGTGTATTTGGTGTAATGCAATGTGTTTATGTGGTTTAAGGTTAAAAAACACATTATTTTCCACATACTGTACACAGGGGCGGATTTAGGGAATTTAGGGCCCCAGGCAAATATACATTTGCACACATTTACCTAGATCAACCTTGAGGTTCCTTTTTTTGTCATGATGCTTGCTACTGCACAGTGGTGCCCCATAGTTGTGTCCAATATTTCTACATTTTTCATGTACATGTTATAATTTGATTCTTTCATTTACATTTATTCATTTAGCAGACACGTTTATTCTTTCATGTTGTAGACCACAATATAGCAATTGATTTACCGTTGAGGTACAAGTTTTAACAGAAAAACTAAATAAATTATAACATTTACATTTACATTTAATCATTTAGCAGACGCTTTTATCCAAAGCAACGTACAAATGAGGAGAACAATAGAAGCAATCAGACCATCGAGAGAGCAACAGTATACAAGTGTCATGACAAGTCTCAGTTAGACTAGCACAGTACACGTAGCTAGGAATATTTTTTTTTTTTTTTTTTTTTGTTAAGTAGAATAGGTAAGTGTTAGTATTAGTTAGTCAGGTGCTGGCGAAAAAGATGTGTCTTTAGATGTTTTTTGAAAGTGGCTAAAGACTCAGCTGTTCGAATTGAGATCGGGAGGTCATTCCACCAGCTGGGCACAGTCCAGGAAAAGGTCTGTGAGAGTGATTTGGTACCTCTTTGGGATGGCACTACAAGACGTCGTTCCCTTGCAGAACGCAAGCTTCTGGAGGGCGCATAAGTTTGAACTAGCAAGTTTAAGAGAGGGGTAACGTGAGCTTTTTTCGGCTCATTAAAGACCACTCTGGCTGCTGCATTCTGGATCAGTTGCAGAGGCTTGATAGTACATGCGGGAAGGCCCGCCAAGAGAGCATTACAATAGTCCAGTCTGGAGAGAACAAGAGCTTGGACAAGGAGTTGTGCGGCTTGCTCTGACAGGAAGGGCCTAATCTTCCCAAATCTGCAGGACCGGATTTTTATAAAATGATAAAAATCACAATTGAACCTTTAAACCATTTTTTTAAGAAAAGGGATGAGGATTATAGAAAATGTACATTCATTCTATGCCAGTAGGAGGTGCTTTTGGAATGTCAGAAATATAGCGGTTTCCCCGGTAACGGCTGTTAACAAAGCAGCACTCAGCTCATAAATTATAATTTATCAGGTAAAATGAAAATGCCATCTGAACTTTTCTGAAGACAATCGGTTCCCTTCAGAAGTTCATTCATATAAAAACTTGAATTAGTGAGAATGAGAAAGTGTGCAAAAATATAGCCTATATTGACGAGGAAAGTCCACTGATGAGTTACCAGCCTATAAGCCTACATTTATATTTTTGTCATTTTAATTTAGGGCTGTCAATCGATTAAAATATTTAATCTCATGATTGTCATGAGTTAACTTGCCAATAGTCGCAACTTAATTGCAAATTTTTTTCTGTTCTAAATGTACCTTAAATTTAATACTTTTCAACTTATCTTTCTTTACACTGAGCAATTTGCCCCGCCTTTCTGAAACGCACAAGCTCATCTTCTGAGAAGCGAGGTGTGCTCTGATTGGCCAGCTATCCAGTGCGTTGTGATTGGCCGAATACCTCAAGCGTGAGACGGAAATGTTACGCCCCTCACTGTATTAATCCAGCCTCGACAAGACTAAAACAATAAAACCCTTTATAAAGGAGTATTTGTTGCGTCCAGTGGGGACATAATTACTGATTATAATGACTTATAGCCAACTGTCTTTTGTGATCGGAGAAACGACAAACAACAAGCACAGCTCAAAACTCATGTTTGAATCGTCAGCGGCAGAAACATACTTACAGGCTGTGAGTCAGAAGCGTCAGACTGTCTTTGCAAAGTTGGAATTGCCCCACTTTATAGCCTTTGTGCAAGCCAGCATTGTAGGCTACTCTCTCCCAGGTTCAGGAAATAGTCCTCCGTAAATGCGCTGCACACACTCTAATATTTGGGTTGAACTGTTCTGGAACAGTGTTGTATATACAAACCCGATTCCAAAAAAGTTGGGACACTGTACAAATTGTGAATAAAAAAGGAATGCAATAATTTACAAATCTCATAAACTTATATTTTATTCACAATAGAATATAGATAACATATCAAATGTTGAAAGTGAGACATTTTGAAATGTCATGCCAAATATTGGCTCATTTTGGATTTCATGAGAGCTACACATTCCAAAAAAGTTGGGACAGGTAGCAATAAGAGGCCGGAAAAGTTAAATGTACATATAAGGAACAGCTGGAGGACCAATTTGCAACTTCATAGGTCAATTGGCAACATGATTGGGTATAAAAAGAGCCTCTAAGAGTGGCAGTGTCTCTCAGAAGTCAAGATGGGAAGAGGATCACCAATTCCCCCAATGCTGCGGTGAAAAATAGTGGAGCAATATCAGAAAGGAGTTTCTCAGAGAAAAGTTGCAAAGAGTTTGAAGTTATCATCATCTACAGTGCATAATATCATCCAAAGATTCAGAGAATCTGGAACAATCTCTGTGCGTAAGGGTCAAGGCCGGAAAACCATACTGGATGCCCGTGATCTTCGGGCCCTTAGACGGCACTGCATCACATACAGGAATGCTACTGTAATGGAAATCACAACATGGGCTCAGGAATACTTCCAGAAAACATTGTCGGTGAACACAATCCACCGTGCCATTCGCCATTGCCGGCTAAAACTCTATAGGTCAAAAAAGAAGCCATATCTAAACATGATCCAGAAGTGCAGGCGTTTTCTCTGGGCCAAGGCTCATTTAAAATGGACTGTGGCAAAGTGGAAAACTGTTCTGTGGTCAGACGAATCAAAATTTGAAGTTATTTTTTGAAAACTGGGACGCCATGTCATCCAGACTAAAGAGGACAAGGACAACCCAAGTTGTTATCAGCGCTCAGTTCAGAAGCCTGCATCTCTGATGGTATGGGGTTTCATGAGTGCGTGTGGCATGGGCAGCTTACACATCTGGAAAGGCACCATCAATGCTGAAAGGTATATCCAAGTTCTAGAACAACATATGCTCCCATCCAGATGTCGTCTCTTTCAGGGAAGACCTTGCATTTTCCAACATGACAATGCCAGACCACATACTGCATCAATTACAACATCATGGCTGCATAGAAGAAGGATCCGGGTACTGAAATGGCCAGCCTGCAGTCCAGATCTTTCACCCATAGAAAACATTTGGCGCATCATAAAGAGGAAGATGCGACAAAGAAGACCTAAGACAGTTGAGCAACTAGAAGCCTGTATTAGACAAGAACGGGACAACATTCCTATTCCTAAACTTGAGCAACTTGTCTCCTCAGTCCCCAGACGTTTGCAGACTGTTATAAAAAGAAGAGGGGATGCCACACAGTGGTAAACATGGCCTTGTCCCAACTTTTTTGAGATGTGTTGATGACATGACATTTAAAATCAACTTATTTTTCCCTTAAAATGATACATTTTCTCAGTTTAAACATTTGATATGTCATCTATGTTGTATTCTGAATAAAATATGGAAATTTGAAACTTCCACATCATTGCATTCTGTTTTTATTCACAATTTGTACAGTGTCCCAACTTTTTTGGAATGGGGTTTGTATAACTTAACCTCTGATTTATAGTTGTGTCCTCATTTGGAAGCCCAAACAAAGTACTTTCACCTTCACAACGAAACACAGCGTCTCCAGGACATGACACCGGCGGCAGCAACAACACTACAGCGAGAATAATAGTTCCGCCTTCTTTCATTGCTTATACATTTGGGCGATGTTATGCAAATCTTCTCACAGGTAACATGTGGGGGCGTGTTTGAATGAGCCGTTTTAGGGGGGCGTGGCAGAGTCTTAACTTTTATAAAGAATATCTCTTTGGTTTTGAGACTTTAGTCTTTGCAACTTCAGGGATCTCATCTATGCACGAACAGTAACACTCCAAAGAGAAAGGAACACTTGAAATCACATCATATGATCCCTTTAAAATATATCAGTGCCTTTGAGTTGTCTCAAGATGCACACCAGTAATGTTTTTACTAAAGTATGTTAGCAAAAATTAATTCAATTTCTTAATTGAACTATGGACTAATCCTGGCTTAGTCTAATGCTGCGTTCAAGTCCTCCTGGGAAGTTCGTACTTGCGAGTAGACAAGTCGTTATTACGACGTCGGGTGCGTTCAAGTCACTTTGGTCGGAACAAGATGGCGATTTAACTTTTCTACATAAAATTCAATGATTTTTTTTTAACTCTATATCTATAACATGTTGAATGAAGAATGTGCATCATTGTGTTTTTTATTTTTTCTGTTTTTATTTAATTTATGATGGGGATGTAAAGTAAACTGAATAATTATATATTCTATTATAATTATACAATAATATAATATTTTGTATGTGTAATTTATATAGTTTTATTATACATTACAAAAAAATAATAATTTTATTCATTTCAACAACTTTACCGACTCTGCATATCTTTAGTCTTTGGCTGTGTCCATTGCGTCTGACATGTTTTTTCACTGACACGCCCACAACAAGGAAACTCGGGGCTTAAAGAAAATTTCGAGTTTCCCACTCGTAATAACGACTTTGTGGTGGCGTTCATGTGCGTTCAACTCGTAAATACGATGTATCCGACATGACTTGAACGCACTTGTCTGTGAAAACGGGCCTATGAGTGTGATTATTACTTTTGGCCTAAAGTGCAAAGCGTCGGCCTTGTACACTAACTCCGCCCACCAATGTCTGGTTGGGATAATCAACATTACAATTGTTATTTGCACTTAGTGTAAATAGCATATAAATAAATATTATATTACCATGTTTACATTGTGTAAAGACCACTAGACAATTCTGTTGGAAGATAACACAAATTCACAAAAGGTAAAATAAATGAACAATGATATACACAACTTTTTAATTTAATAATCAGTTTGAATTTTAACTCATATATGGCGCCATCTGGTGGGTTTCTAAAGAACAGCCCCTAATAGCAGTATAGCACTGGGAGCTGAACCGTATCTGAGAAGTGTTTTTAAATTAAAATCTCAGACTTTAAAAGAAAAGACTACGATGAAATGCCAGAGATCTCATTATGAACTCAAACATTTCTCATCAAAACCAAATCTCACAGACAGCCATATGCCAACTTTTATTCTGGTTCAACTGAATTAATCAGATTTACAGGCTTTTCTTGTACCAACACTGCGGGAATAATAATAATAATGTGATTCACTGAATGTAATGTGAGCAGCTCAGTTTGAGTGGAGTTAAACCTGCAGTGGTCTGATTTATCTTCATCTACTGTGGTTTGATGTGTTGGTGGTCAAACATCTCCTGCATCAGTGAGTCTATTGTTAGATGAATGAGGTCAGTGTATCTGTCAGTAGTTTGTGGCTGAAGCGTTTCTTCATTTTCTCTTCTGTTTATATGAACCTAACATTCTGACTTCTGTTCCATATAAAACATCTTTACAGTTAAATAAAATTAATCCAAAAGTCAATTAAGAGTCAGAAGTAAATAAAAAAAGATATTATCATGCATCATTGCTGAACTACACAGATTGACATCTGATCGTCTCACAACACTATATCTAAATTAAAATTCATGACTTCACTCTTCTGCTATTAGTTTTCATACAGGACCAGAATTCATTTGAAAATATAATGCGATTGATCATTTTCATGACTTCCTGTGTTAAAGGAAATGGTCATGTGAGAATAAACTGTAACGGAGGATCAGACTTGTTGAGGAAAGACCACAAACACACAGAATCAGTTCAGATGTGTTTCAGACATTAGGATTTAAGTGAACTGATGAAGGAAATGCTTCTCAAATTAGTTTTGTTCAGTTTGTGGCGTCTGGTTGGTGAGTTTGCTTTTCTTCTGCTACCTTTTAAGAAGTACTGATAAAATTATGTAAGGCATCAAGTGATTTTAAAGATTTTATTTGTGACAAACTCCCTTCTTCAGGTTTGTTTGCTGATACAGATGAAGTGAAGTTAGTATTAGAGGGAGATTCAGTCACTCTAAACTCTGGTTTTACTGAAATGATGGGTGATGATGTGATTCTGTGGAGGTTTGGATCTGAAAACACTTTAATATCTCAAATCAGTGTAATGGCCGGCAGCATGACTGTGTATGATGATGAGAGATTCAGAGACAGACTGAAGCTGGATCATCAAACTGGATCTCTGATCATCACAAACACCAGAACTGAACACACAGGACTCTATCAACTACAGACCAACAGTGTGATCAAGAGCTTCAGTCTCACTGTCTATGGTGAGTTAAATATCAGTTTATTTTATTTGTTATAGCTTTAAAGTATATAAAGCCTATTCAGTTTTAAAAATGATAACATCTGAGATACACATTCAGTTTGACTTTTAAACCTATCAAGCAGTTTTCTTTTGATTAATTATTCCAAGGTTGGCATCTCAGACTGTAATTTACAAAAAAATAAAAAAATGAAATCACAAACACTCACTGAATGACATCACAGAACCTCACTCAACACCACAAGAAACAGCATGATTTACTCCGATGTTTCTAATATTTCTCAGCTCATCTGCCTGTTCCTGTCATCAGCAGTAACTCTTCAAACTGTTCATCATCATCATCATCATCATCATCATCATCATCATCACAGCAGAATTGTTCACTGCAGTGTTCAGTGGTGAATGTGAGTCATGTGACTCTCTCCTGGTACAAAGGAAACAGTTTATTGTCCAGCATCAGTGTGTCTGATCTCAGCATCAGTCTCTCTCTACCTCTGGAGGTGGAATATCAGGATAAAAACACCTACAGCTGTGTGCTCAACAATACCATCAGCAACCAGACGAGACATCTGGACATCAGTCAACTCTGTCACACATGTGCAGGTACAGCAGCACTGATATAATTCACATTTATGAATCAATGTGTTGATTTTACAAAGACTGATAACTTAAGATGCCAGAAATGATGAGTTTTTGTCAACTTTTACTCATGTCTTTCTAAACAAGTTTTTTTGTTTGTTTGTTTTTTCTTGGAGCACAAAAGGAAGTTTTGCAGATATGTTTCTTGATAGGCTATGTGTTTTTTATTACAATTTTTGAATCCCTAAATCAATGTTACCATTGCTCTCTCTCTTTATAATTATTACTATTAATTAATTACTTTTTTCCCAGAAGTCCAGGGCTGTGCTACTGTTGAAGCTGTGATCCGATTGGTCGTCACAGCTCTGATGGGCGTGGCTGCTGCAGCTGCAGCTGTGCTTCTGATTAATGACATCAGATTTGCTAGAGGCTGAAAGGAGAAAACAGAACAGATATTAAATATTCAGACATATTTTGGAATCTTAATCTTTAAAAATAAAAATATCTGTGGTCTAATTGTTGAATGATGGTGAAACAAATCTTTGCTTTCCAGTGCCTCTGAACTAGATCATATAAAGCTTCTTTACCTGAATGAATCCTTTCAATATGGTGTACGTTGGGACCATCTGGTGGCTAGAAAGAAGAATATTCTTCTATATTTGAAGAGATAATTTGCAAAAACAAATAACTCTGTTTTTAACAATTTTCAAAAATCATGTTTTTTCATTGTGCATTACAATTAATCTCAATCAAACTGCAGTTGGGCTATTTTGATTAAGTAAAAAATAACAAAAAAAAAATACAGCTAAAACAATAAAACACCATACAAACATGATAACATAATTGTTACGATCACCAGACTGGAGTGCCCTCTAATGGAGTTCATGGGTACTCCAGTCTGGACCCTTGCTAATTACACTTTACATTAAAAAAAAAAAGTTGGGCAAACTTTAATTGTAAAAATGAAAATATGTGTGGTCCAATTGTTCAGTGATGGCAAAACGAAGCTTTGCTCTCCATCTAGTGGCCAAAATGATGAATATTCTTTAATATTTCATTTTTAAAATGCCATCCATTTTACATTTGTTTTCATTTCCCCCTTCATTTATGTTGATATTTTTTTATTTTGTTACATTATCTGCAGCAACCCCACAAATACAAAAGTAAAAATATGTGTCATTAATTTGATTGAAATCTGAATATTACATACTGAAAAGATGAAAGATCTATAAATCATATGCCTATATTTTAGTTAAAGAGGTGTCATAATGAAAACAAAACACAGCTTTAAGCAGCATATTTAAAAAACAAAAACAAAAAAAAACCTCTCACAC
>JALXFT010002646.1:0-44236 GCA_023376895.1 Aspiorhynchus laticeps | reverse complement strand
ACGGACACGTTTGCGTATCACACTTCTTAATATTAGTGGTATCTAGGTATTGCAAATCTATGATAGAATCAATCTGCCTCCAATTTGGTTTACTGCTTTCATATCTTTCTCATAATTGGTCCACAGGGTTTGATGACATCATGAATGTGGCAGTAGCTGTCACGGCCATGAGTCGTGGATTTGCAGAGGTTGATGGGCTCAAGACAGGAAGCAAGAAGTATGTTACATGCAGTTAACATGGCTAAAAACAAGCCTTCACAGAATCGATCACTCACTTTTTTTTCTTTTTTTTTTCTCAAGATCGGACAGATTGCTGTGTCTAGACGGTGGAGGAATAAAGGGACTGGTTCTGATCCAGATGTTGATCGCTTTGGAGAAGGAGGCAGGAAGGCCCATCAGGGAACTCTTTGACTGGGTATCTGGGACTAGCACTGGTGGCATACTGGCCCTAGCAATTGTACACGGTATTTGATGTAGCATATAGTATTTAAGTACATTTATGACACCGTATTGACCAATCAGCATTCAGAACAGAATGATCCTTGATATAATTAGATATAATTATAAAATATGTTCTTGGTGACTGTGCGTACATGCATCAGTGTAATTGTGTTTGTTGTGAACGTGAGCAGGTAAATCGATGGAGTATCTGCGCTGTCTGTACTTCAGGATGAAGGAACAGGTATTTAAAGGTTCTCGACCGTATGAGTCTGGCCCTCTGGAGGAATTTCTCAAGAATGAGTTCGGAGAAAATACCAAGATGACGGACGTCACACACCCCAGGTAATTAAGGTTGGGGATTTTATGAAACCAAACAGCACATTCCCCACCAAAACACCATAGCAACCACGTATTATTTAGCAAATACCCACAACATCCTTTCAACTGCCTAGCAATGCCCTTTCGGCGACTAGAACACCCAAGCTATGCTCTAGTAACCACTCAGAACACCTTAACAACTACTGACACTCATTTATACGACACTTTATTTAACCGCTCATTTCGCGTGTCATATCATCATTACGCTATTTAATGGCATTGCACATGCACAGTTATGTCGGTTTCAGTTTTTAACCCGATCGAGTGTTTTATCAGGAATCAGCTTTATTCGCCAAGTGTGTGCAAACACACGAGGAATTTGTTGTGGTTTTTAAGAAGCTCTTGGTACATACATGCATACATACATACATATAAACATATAATAATAATAATAATAATAATAATGTGTCTGAATCTGGAACAGAAGATTTATGTACAGATTTGTGCCTTATTTACTCTATATATACAGCTGTATAGAAAATTATGCATACATATTTACATAGTCCTAGAGAGAGTAAATAATTAGAGATGGGGGATGAATTACAGGCAAGAATTAGGGTTAGATAATTACAGAACACAGGTAATAATTTCTGTGTTAGTTGTTTAGGCTGGAGATGGCATAGGGGAAAGAAATGTTTTTATGCCTAGATGTTCTAGTGCACAGAGATCTGTAGCGTCTGCCTGAAGGGAGAAGCGCAAACAGGTCGTGTCCAGGGTGAGAGGGGTCTGTGATGATGTTACCTGCCCGTTTCTTCACTCTGGAGTAGTACAAATCCTGAAGGCTGGGCAGGTGCACACCAATGATCCCTTCTGCTGTCCTAACAGTCTGCTGCAGTCTTCTTATCAGGGCCGTCCTTTGGGCGGTGCAACTGGTGCGGTCGCACCGGGCCCCGCGCCCCGCGACGAACGGAATCCAAACACCCCCCCCCCCCGTAACGCGATCGCAAATGGACCGAGGGGGGCCCCACTCCATACCTCGCACCGGGCCCCGCGTCAGCCAGGGACGGCCCTGCTTCTTATATCTGATTTGCTGGCTGACCCAAACCATACAGTTATAGAAGAGCACAGAACCGACTCAATAACAGCAGAGTAAAACTGTGTCATGTGTGCCTGTGGCAGGTTGAACTTTTTCAGTTGACGAAGAAAGTACATTCTCTGCTGGGCCTTTTTCACGATGGAGTCGATGTGAGTGTCCCACTTCAGGTCCTGAGAGATGGTGGTTCCCAGGAACCTGAATGACTCCACTGCATTCACAGAGTTGTTCATGATAGTGAGTGGGGGGGGAGCTGGGGGGTTTCTCCTGAAGTCCACGGTCATCTCCACAGTTTTAAGCGTGTTGAGCTCCAGGTTGTTTAGACTGCACCAGACAGCCAGCTCTTTAACCTCCTGTCTGTAAGCAGACTCGTCACCGTCCTGGATGAGGCCGATGAGTGTGGTATCGTCTGCAAACTTCAGGAGTTTGACAGAGGGGTCTTTAGAGGTGCAGTCGTTGGAGTAGAGGGAGAAGAGCAGTGGGGAGAGAACACAACCCTGAGGAGCTCCAGTGCTGATGGTGCAGGTGTTGGATGAGAATTTTCCCAGCCTCACTAGCTGCTGCCTGTCTGTCAGGAAGCTGGTGATCCACTGACAGATGGCGGTGGGGACAGAGAGCTGTGTCAGTTTATTCTGAAGGGTGTCCGGGATGATGGTGTTGAAAGCGGAGCTGAAGTCCACAAACAGGATCCTTGCATAAGTCCCTGGTTTGTCTAGATGTTGGAGGATGTAGTGCAATCCCATGTTGACTGCATCATCCACAGACCTGTTTGCTTGGTAAGCAAACTGCAGGGGGTCCAGCAAGGGTCCAGTAATGTCCTTCAGGTGAGCCAACACGAGCCTCTCAAATGACTTCATCACCACAGACGTTAAAGCAACAGGTCTGTAGTCATTAAGTCCTGTGATTTTTGGTTTCTTGGGTACAGGGATGATGGTGGAGCGTTTGAAGCAGGAGGGGACTTCACACAGCTCCAGTGATCTATTGAAGATCAATGTGAAGATGGATGATAGCTGAACAGCACAGGCTTTGAGGCAGGCTGGAGAGACACCGTCTGGGCCTTTGGCTTTCCTTATCTTCTGTCTCCTGAAGACTTTGCTTACATCTTCTTCACAGATCTTGATTACAAGCTGAGAAACAGTAGGGGGGAGGGGGAGGGTGTTGATGGCTGTGTTGTGGGATGGTCAGAGTGGGTGTGGGGTGTCAGACCAGGCTTTTGTTTTTGAAACCTACAGTAAAAACTGTTCAGGTCTTCAGTCAGTTGTTGATTGGCCTCAGTGCTGGGGGGAGGGGTCTTGTAGCTGGTGATGGCTTTCAGGTCTTTCCACACTGATGTAGGGTCGTTGCTTGAAAGCTGTTTTTTTAGCTTTCCAGCGTAGTTCTTCTTTGCCACTCTTATCTCCCTATTCAGTGTGTATTTGGCCTGTTTGTACAAGGCTTTTTCCCCACTCCTGTAGGCGTCCTCTTTGGCCAGGCGAAGCTGTTTGAGTTTTGTACTGAACCAAGGTTTGTCGTTGTTAAATGTTAAATAAGTCCTGGTAGGTACATACATGTCCTCACAGAAACTAATGTAGGATGTCACGGTGTCAGTGAGTTCATCCAAATCAGTACCTGCAGCCTCAAAAACACTCCAATCAGTAAGTTCGAAGCAGGCTTGTAGATCCTGCTCTGCTTCAACAGTCCATCTCTTTACAGTTCTTAAGATAGGCTTAGAAGATTTAAGTTTCTGCCTATAGACTGGTAGAAGGTGAACCAAACAGTGATCAGAGAGTCCCAGCGCTGCACGGGGGACAGAGTGGTATGCATCCTTTAAAACAGTGTAACAATGGTCCAGTATATTGCTGTCTCTGGTGGGGCATGTGATGTGCTGTCTGTATTTAGGCAGTTCGCGTGTGAGATTAGCTTTGTTAAAATCACCGAGAATTACAATGAAAGAGTCCGGGTAACGCTGCTCTGTGTGTGTGATTTGGTCGGCCAACAGTTCTAGCGCCGTTTACATGCACTCTCAATCGTATCAGAGATGGAATAAACCACCCCTTTCAATCTGATCAAAATTTCATTCAGATTGAGCTCAATCAGATCGATTAAAGTGTTTACATGAAGGCTTTTCAGTCCAATTGAGCCGACAGTCCGAGTATTAACGGATTAATTGGTTTCATGTAAGCGTAGAAGTGCTGCGTTTTACCCAATGTTGAACATTCTTCAAATCTGAGTGCACAGCGCTCCGCATGAAATAAATGTTCAGCAACTCATCCTGGCGTCTTTAAAAATGCAGCGCTCAAACTATTGAAAAAAATACATTAGCCTTGGGAAAAAAACAATTTAGTGGACACACGGCCTAACAGCTACTTACCAACTACCCAAAACACATATGCAACCACTCAGAACATTCTAGCAATGCCCTTGCAACAAACTGAAATGCTCTAATGACTCAGGACATCCTATCAGCTACTTAGCAATGCCTCATAAATCACCAGAAAACTAAAATAATGCCATAGCAACCACTTGAAACACCCTGACAATTGCTTCGCAACCACCCAAACACCCATGCAGCCACTCCCCAAAATAATGAGAGCATTGCATCAACTTCCTACTGCCAGTACTCTGGCACCCACCCTAAATATCCATGCAACCTCTCAGAACATCATAGCAGTGCCTTTACAACCACAAGAAACACCGTAACAACTGCCTAGCAAACCAAAACTTCTAAGCTGTGCCCTTACAAAGACCCAGAACAACCTATCAACCACCTACATTAGCAATGCTCTAACAACTACCTAAAACCTAGCAAGAATTTCCAATGCCCTAGAAATGATCTGTTACAACCCAGCAATGCTCTACTGTAGCAACCACCCAGAACTCTTTAGAAATGTCTTAGTGATGACTCTGAACACACCACCGACTACACCAACGTAACATCACCCTGGCAATAGAAGCAGCCCTTTCCTTCAAATGTTTTTTTTTAGAAATGGGCCACCAAATTACAATAACAGCCTCTGCCTATCAACATCCAGAACATCTTAACAATGCCCAAGCAAAAACCTAGAACTCCCTGTTAAACACTTAGCAGTACTCTAGCAACCACCTAGAATAACAAACACTCAAAATGTCCTAGCTATGCCTTAGCAATGACCCAGTACACCCTAGCAATGCCCTACTGTAGCAGCCGCCCAGAATGTCTTTTGTGACTACTTTGAACACCCCTTAGCAACACCCTAGTACCAACTGAGTACTCTTTTGTAATGCCCTAGCAACTATAGCATAACTTCTTCACAATGCCTTAGCAAAAAGTACTGATAGCTCGTAGACCCCCCCCCACCACCACCAAACACCCTAACAAAATACTAATTGGCAACGTTGGTCCTGTCTCAAATGGCACACTTAATTTGAACTTGTGGACTTACATGTATCCGTTAAATCCGCAAGATCGTAGTCTGCCCCATTCGTCATTTTAGCTTTCAGATTAGTACCATTTTGAATGAGGCCAGTGAGTTTTGCACAAGCCAACATCACACATGTTCTTCAGAAAATGCATGTTTTTAATACAGCTTCTGTCTGTTTTTCCCAGAGTAATGGTGACTAGCGTTCTTGCAGACAGACACCCTGGAGAACTGCATCTGTTTCGTAATTACGACCCACCAGCCCTGCAAAGAGACCCCCCGTACACATCTACAGCCACATTTCAACCTCTTACTGTGCCGCAGGGTAAATCTCTTGTGTGCTTTCTTTCTTGGGATGTCGTTACACTAATTATCTTTGTGCCGGGGAATACACTCATGCTCCTGCTCTTTATGAGCATGTTGCCGTGCTCTGGGTTTCTTAGTTATCCTCAATCTCAAATGATGCGTAAAGCTTCATTGTCACTGTTGCAGGATGGGAGGACGAAGATCTTTTGGTAGTAGGATATACTCGACCTCCCAGAAAGCGTAGGAAGGTGACGGATGAAGGTGTGTGTGACAGAGAGAGAGTGAGTGTGTGTGTGTGTGTGGAATGGAGGGATCACAGATTTGTTGTTTGGTGCGCAGTCATACCTCACGTTGGAACTAAGGGTCGTTAGTTTGTTTGTGGGAGGCTAATCATCATGTGCACTCTAGGTTCTCTTTTGTGGTCTTGCTCAGTCACATTCTCTTTCTCTCAGAGCAATTAGTTTGGCGTGCTGCCCGCTCCAGTGGAGCTGCTCCTACGTACTTTCGACCAATGGGCCGTTTTCTGGATGGAGGGCTGCTGGCCAATAACCCAACGCTAGATGCCATGACAGAAATACACCAGTACAACAAAGCTCTGAAGGCACAGGTCTGATACATTAATTTGGTCACAAGAATTACCTGTTAAAGACTCACTTTTAGCTAGAAATGTAATTGACTACGTTGTTTCATTGTAATATCAACAATATTTCATACAATGAGTTTTAGTTAGTAGTCCAGGTGATATGTGCAAAATTTGAGGTGAAATGTTCACTTTTTCATAAAAGCATGAAATTTGGTACACTTGTATAGTTTGCGGCCCTAAACATTTTCAGAAATGGAGCAATCGCAAAAACACCTTGTGGTTGCCATGGCGACCATTTTACTTTCCGCCATAACCAAATTATGTATTTTGTGTCATATCTCCTGAACCAAACATGATAACACAGAAAAGGCGATGTCTACACCTATGTTTTGATGGTCAAGGATTACAATGATACCATAAACAACAACATAAACTGTTCAAGTGAAGAGTTAATGGTGAAATCAGCAATGTAAGAAGGAAATAACAGTATCTGAGCATCACAGTATCACAGCATTTACAATAGTCCATATTATGGCTATTATTTTTTTCTTTCTTAATTAATTATTAATTTGTTACATTTAGCGCTTTTCTGGGTACTCAAAGTGCTTTACATGGAAGGGGGAATCTCAATCTCAACTGTGCAGCATCCACCTGGATGATGCGACAGCAGCCATATTGCACCAGAACGCCCACCACACACCAGCTAAATAATAATATTTTATTCAATAGCACAATAAAAGATTGTTTTCAAGAATACAATAATTTATTTCAGAGATGTAAAAAAATATAATCTCAAGTAAGTGTATTTTAATTACCTCTCAGGTAGAGTAAGGTAGGCGGTAGTTTCCAATACATTCTTGTTCTCTCTCAACAATGCTCCAACATCACACGCAGATGGCAATGCGATCTTGCTAAACTGTGTCCTATCTGCACCTCTTCTGCTGCACCTCTGTCATTTTCTGTGGGCCTCTGGAATTGTCAGTCAGCGGTCAACAAACTTCATTCTGGCCATTGCTTCTCCGTCTACTCTTATTATCTTGGGCTTGACTGTGACCTGGATTTGTCCAGAAGACTCCGCAACCCCTGCTGTTCTCTCTAACAACTTCCCTTTCTTTCACACCCCCCGGCAGGTTGGAAGGGTACTGGTCTTCTCATTTCTAATAATTGGAAATACTCAACCCACTCTTCCCTATGCATTAACAATTATTTTGAGTTTCAACTACAGAGTAGTTAAACTCCATATTGTAATGATTTATCACCTTCCTGGTCATATATAATCCTTTATAGAGGAGCTGTATGGGCTGCTGTCCTCATGCTGTCCTCATGGCAGTCCACTTGTAGTCTTTGGTGACTTCGAAATCCATCTGGAGAAGCCTTACACTGCAGACTTCCACTTCCACTCCTAGCTTCATTTGATCTCAAATGGCTTACCACCACAAGCACTAACAAATCAGGCAACCAGCTTGACTTAATTTACACATGCAATTGTATCACAGACAACATTTGGTAAAACCTCTAGACATCTCTGCTCATTTCTTTATTATATTTAACCAATATATTACTACCTGTGTGCCACCAATTCCTCTACCAGTTATTTTTAGGCGAAACCTACGCTCTCTTTCGCCCTTCCATCTTTTCCTCTGTAGTGTCATCCTCTCTTCCCTCACCCACCTGTTTCTCATCTCTGGATGTAAATACAGCAAGTGACACTTTATGATCCACATTAACTTCATTGAGCAAGTGAGGCAAAGCAAATACACCTATAGAGGTGCAAGTTGAAGGAAAAAATATGATCTAATTGAAAGAGGACAACTGCACACTAACTTAAGCATAGGCTGTTTATTATGCTTAAGTGAGTGTGCAGTTATTCTCTTTCAATTGGTACACTTTAACATCATGTCAAGACAATATCTGTCTAGACAGGCCAGTGCATACTACCCCTTCTAACCTAAAAAGTTGCCCCATATATCATCTTTACTGTATTTTTGCTGGGCAGTCTTATGGGTGGTTCACCAATTTAATATAAAAAATTCTCTAATTTCTCTAATATTTCTCTAATATAAAAAAATAAGTATGCTTGACCAAAATTTTTTGGGGGAGAAGAATTTATTGAAGATGGTAGTGTAGCAGTTCTTCAATAGCGATGTTAGCATGTTTTCCTTCAAACAATCTTAACCCTTGTATGAATCCTAGCTTCTCCCAAAGTTCTGACTGTG
The DNA here is from genome assembly GCA_023376895.1 of Aspiorhynchus laticeps. Lineage (NCBI taxonomy): Eukaryota > Metazoa > Chordata > Actinopteri > Cypriniformes > Cyprinidae > Aspiorhynchus > Aspiorhynchus laticeps. Next base: position 35,902 of record JALXFT010002646.1, on the reverse strand, counting down.
GGATATAATTGTATACCTGAAGACAAAAGGGCTAGAAACAACAGATACTGTTAGGACCTTCCTGCTGGAGATCCTGCAATCTACAAGACGTTCCTGAGGAATGCTGTTCCTTTGTTATTCTAATGGGATGACCATTTGGTTCACACCTTTATAGACAGTTACATTATTTCTTTCACAGAATGACCACCTGAACTTTGACCAATCTGGTTTCAGCAGCGGCCATTCAACTGAGACTGTTTTGCTGTCGGTCACTGTAGCCCTGCAGATGGAGAAAGCTGATTCCAAATCATCACTTCTTATTCTGCTGGATCTATGCCACTTTTGACACTGTGAATCATCAGATTATCCTGTCTACCATCACAGGATCTGCACTCCACTGGTTTGAATCTTATCTCACGGGTAGGTTTTTCAAGGTTTCCTGGGGAGGAGAGGTATCCAAAGAACATCAACTGGCCACAGGGTTTCCTCAGGGATCAGTTCTTCACCATATACACTACATCACTGGGACTCATTATACAAGCACATGGTTTCTCCTACCAAATTCTAGCATTGATGTCACACAGCTCTATCATTCATTTCAACCAGACAGTCCAATAGTAGCTGCATGGATCTCAGGCTGCCTGACAAACATCTCGGCATGGATGAAAGAACATCACCTGCAGCTCAACCTGGCAAAGACTGAGCTTCTCGTTTTCCCTGCCACTCAAACTCTACAGCATGATTTCATCATCCTGCTAGGTTCATCAAAAATTATTCTTTGGTGACCAGTTGACCTTCAAGGACCACATTGTAAAGATATTGTACAGCTCGATCATGCAGGTTTGCATTGCACAACATCAGGAGGATCAGGCCCTTCCAAACAGAGCATGCTGAACAACTTCTTGCCCAGGCCCTTGTCATTTCTAGATTGTACTATTGCAATGCTCTTCTAGCTGGACGTCCATCATGCGCAAACAAACTTCGACAAATGTTTCAGAATGCAGTGGCACGACTGGTCTACAATGAACTCAGAAGGGCCCACTTCACACCTCTCTTTATCTCCCCGCACTGGCTACCGGTTGCGGCTCGCATCAAGTTCAAGACATTGATGTTTGTGTACAGAATAGCCACAGGCTCTGCACCCTCCTGCTTCCTCCTCACTCTTACGAATCTACATCCCCTCCAGAAGCCTGAGATCTGTAAGTAAGTGATGCCTTGTGATAACATCACAGAGAGGCATTTTCGTTCACCTTTCCTGGCTGTTGAATTGATCATCCAACTAGGGATGGGTATCGTTAAGGTTTTAACGGTATTACTACTCTTACCGATACCGCTTATCGATCCGGTACTTTAACGGTATTCTTATCGGTACTTTTTGATATATATATATATATATATATATATATATATATATATATATATGACAGATTAGAAGCTGAATTAACATTGCTTTATATTCTGAAATGTAAAATAAATATTTCATTAAATGAATTTAAAACATCAATTTGTAAATGCACCAGTGTGCATGCATTTTTAGTGTTTTATATACATAAGATAAGATACAGTAAGAACATGAACAAAGAAACAAAGTAAAAAAAAATGACAAATATAATAAAACAAATATACAAATGAAATGAAATAAACAGTGCTTTCATTTTTCCATGAAGGTCTACTAATATTAATGTTCAGGTAAGTAATAGTTACAAAAGAAATCTAAAAAGTAATCAAATTTAAATGAACACTGCATAGTTTTCACTGTATGTATTGATAGATTAATGCTTATTAAAGCTATACCGTTATTCAGATTAAGAGCTGTGAGTGATTTTCTCTCACATTTTGTTCTTTGATTACATTGATGGTCCAAGCGCCAGTCTGTCACTTTAAGACAATATATTGACACACATCGGATTTTCTACCAACTGTTCTCGCCCACTTAAGACATAAACTATGTTTAAGTGAATACTCTCGTAGCCGGCCATTTGGACATATTTTGTGTGTATTTGATCGTTTGGATGCTCCCGAAGCTCAAAGTGTAATTTGCCTGTCCGTATTGGAGCGCGCCGCGCAGGCACACACACACACACACACACACACACACACACACACACACACACACACGTTTCAGCCTGGGGAACAGCGTCTCTCGCGCGGATTGTACTTTCTACGTTTTATTAGCAAACATGTCCCGCAATTTAGCAGCAGTAAAGACGGCATCTTACAACAATCACCGATGATGATTCTGACGTTAAGTTTTGGTTAGGGAGGAACGAATGCGCACCACTGTAAAGGGAAGGAAGTTGTGCTAGAAGAAACGCGGCTATAATCCTATAATCCAAAAAACTTATCTTAATATAACAGCCACAGGCCTAAATCGTAAGCAGATGTTTGAATAGTTAGTTCTCTCATCATAATTAAACTGGGCTTTCATGTTGCGCGTGCTGAAGCTCCTCCACGTGAGCGCGATCTCGCTTCTGAATTGCGAATGGCAAAAATTCATAATAGACAAATGTTTGAATATTATTGCACATTAAAACAGCTGGCAACTCTGGTGAGAGAGAATTTGCAAGATAATGTGTATATATAGCAACAATAAATGTATGTGTTTTCTTAATTTCTCCAGTACCGACAGCAGAACCGATAACATCAGAGCTTATCGATACTCCGGTCTTTCATAATTTAGCCCCGAGACCGATTTAATACCGAGTTTCGGTACCCATCCCTACATCCAACACCTGCAGTAATTAACGGAACACCCGACACGTTATCTGATAGCAACACTAATTTAATCCTATACCCGACCCATTTGACATAAACTGGGACCCGAACCGCACTTACTTTAAATCTCCTACATGAGGTAGAAAAAACTAATTTATTAAAACTTTTATTCAAATTGTGAATAGATTAAATACAGAAAGCAAGCAAAGAGCGCCCCTTTAATATAATCACTACAGCTGTCAATCAGTGGCAGCACGATTGGATACATTGCTCAGCGTCAGGGGCGGATTTAGTGAATTAGGGGATCCAGGCAAATATAGGAATGGGGCCCTATACATTTGCACACATTTACCTAGATCAACCTTGAGGTTCCTTTTTTGTTGTGATGCTTGCTGCTGCACAGTGGTGCCCCATAATTGTGTCCAATGTTTCTACATTTTTCATGTACATGTTATGATGGGATTCTTTCATTTACATTAACATTTACATTTATTCATTTAGCAGACACTTTTATTCTTTCATGTTGTAGACCACGAGATGTCAATTTACCGTTGAGATACAAGTTTTAACAAAAAAACTAAATTATAAAATGATAAACCTCACAATTGAACCTTTAAACCATTTTTTTTAAGAAAAGGGATGAGTCAGAAGTATAAATTATTATATTATTTAAAACGGATTTATGTGGGTGGATTTTCGCATTGGTCTGAACAAAAACTGCAGACTGGATTATTGAAAATGCACATTCATTCTCTGCCAGTAGGAGGTGCTTTTGGAACATCAGAAATATAGCGTTTTCCCGGTAACGGCTGTAAACAAAGCAGCGCTCAGCTCATAAATGATACTTTATCAGGTAAAATGAAAATGCCATCGAAACTTTTCTGAAGACAATCGGTTCCCTTCAGAGGTTCATTCTTATAAAAAAACTTGAATTAGTGAGAATGAGAAAAGTGTGAATATAGCCTATATTTACGTGGAAATCCACTGATGAGTTACCAGCGTAAGCTTACATTTAGTTTGTCATTTTAACTTAGGGCTGTCAATCAATTCAAATATTTAATCACAATTAATCGCATGATTGTCATGATTTAACTTGCGAATAATCGCAACTTAATCACACTTTTTTATATGTTCTAAATGTACCTTAAATAAATACTTTTCAAGTTTTTAATACTCTAATCAACATGGGCATGGACAAATATGGACGCTTTATGCAATACATGTTTATTATTAGTGAAACCATAGTTAGCAGAGCATGAAGAGTAGACGTGTTTCATGGGTCTTAGATGTTTTTCAAAGAACTTGTTCATGTCTATTAGACACACGAAGAAAGAACATAGAAATACCAGGTTCCTATTACTTCTCTTTCTTTGCACTGAGCAATTTACTTACACAAGCCTGTTTACATTTTCACACGACAGGGCAGCTCTACTTCTGAACATGCAAAATGTACATTTATTATTTATTATTACATTTGTTTGCCTCTGAGCCACATACTGTAATTTGATGCAGTTAAATTCTCAATAAAACTGATTTTATTAATTTTTTTTACTGTTTCTGTTGTCAGACAACGGAATGAATATGAAATAGTGACTGAAACACGACCCATTAAGACACCAGCTCTCCCTTCCAAGATGTTAAGCTGCACAAAAATCCTGATTTATAATCCAGCCGTCGTCTGACAAAATCAAATAGGATACACATAAGATAAAGACCATAGCTGTGCTGTGATTTCAGCTATACTTGCATGTAAAATTAGAGAAGCAACATATCTGTGTTTAACTGAAAGCGCAGGTCGCTGAACAGAGCAGACGCAGAGAGAGGTGTGCGCGCGCTGGGAAAGAGTCGCGCTCGTGCGGCAGTCAGCTTCAGATGCATAATATTTTCATTTGCTACAACCAGGATACAAACAAAGCACGTTCAACAAGGATCCATGGCCTCCTGCAGATAGTGACTTGTGAATCAAGTCAAGTCAAATCTGCTTTATTGTCAATTCTTCCACATGTACAGTACATACATACAGAGAATTGAAATTGCGTTACTCTCAGACCCTTGGTGCATACAGTTAACATTAACAGATAAATACAGTTTAAACATATGTTCATACAAACTATACAGATATACAAATGAGGACATTGTAGAAAAAAAAATAAAAAAAGAGATAGATAAAGTGGCATAAGGCACATGGCAGATAGAGTGCAAACCAGTTAAATAAAACAAAACTGTGCAGATATATGTGTAGTGCAAAAAAAGAACAGTCTTTTATCAGACTGTCAGAAGAAGTAGTTTACAGTCAATGCTGGATGAGGTAGAGATCAGTCCAGTGCTGCACAAAGTGACTGGTGCGGGTCACAGTTTGTAAGGGGGGGGAAGGTCCTGGGGATGTGGGGAGCTGGGGGGGGGGGGGTTCGTAGTGTCAGAGTTCAGTGTTGCATGGGGTAAAAGAGGGGGGGGCAAGGACGGGAGGGAGTTCAGCTTCCTGACAGCCTGATGTATGAAACTGTCCTTCAGTCTGCTGGTCCTCGCCTGGAGACTCTGCAGTCTCCTCCCTGATGGCAGCAGACTGAAGAAGCTGTGTGTTGGGTGGGTGGGATCACCTGCAATGCAGAGGGCTTTCCGGGTGAGACGGGTGCTGTAGATGTCCTGGAGAGAGGGGAGAGAGACACCAACGATCTTCTCAGCTGCTCTCACTATCCGTTGAAGGGACTTGCGGCAGGACGCGTTGCAGGCGCCATACCACACAGTGATGCAGCTAGTAAGGATGCTCTCGATGGTGCCTCTGTAGAAGGTGCACATGATGAGGGTCGGGGCTCTGGCTCTTCTGAATTTGCGGAGGAAGTAGAGACGCTGCTGTGCTTTCTTGGCCAGTGCCAAGTGAATGTACAGCAGTAAGAATTGATGGGGCCAAGCCTTCTATTATTGATGCTTCGCAGTATTTTTTTTTCTTTAACATACATGATTATCGCATCCATTATCATCCAAGTGGATGCTGCACACCAGACATGTTCACAAGTCTCTGAGGTCCAAGTCAAGTCTCAAGTCTCTGAGGTCAAGTCTTTAAAGCGGAGTCCAAGTCAAGTCTTAAGTCTTTGAGGTGGAGTCCAAGTCACGTCTCAAGTCTTTGTTCTATTTATTAGCAACAGTTCTTTCAGCTAGTTATTGAGGCTAAATCAGTTTTGAAATACTGATTTCACGATATGATTTTCTCAACAAAAAAAACTTTAACAATTTAAGACAGAAATGAAAAGGTGTCCCATTTATTAATTGTCAGATAAAATGCTGCACATTTCTTTCAAACAACAAAACTCAATTTTAAAACAAACCCCAATTAATCAAATGAATTACACAAATGAAATAAATCTCATATAAACAAACTAAGGCTTTGTCTGTGCTCTTTTTCAATTTAAAATTAGAGGCATCCACTGTATTTTAAACAACACAATCCAAACAAAGAGGCTGCATACATCCAGCATGAGCAGTTTTTCATCTAAATTGGATTGTATAATTTCGAAAACAAAATGGTCTGACTTTAGTTTTGTGAAACTATTCTACATAAAACAAACCAGCAGACAGAGAAGACAGGCTGAATTAATGCAGATTCACTCTCTGCCAGCGGGTGGCGCTTGAAAATCAATTAAACATCGTTTCCTTGGTTGCCGCTGTAAGCAAAGCAGAGCTGCGGTTATGAACACTACTTTAATATGCATTATACGGAGGCAAGATGAAAAGAAAATACCATTTAAACTTTTTTTAAGACAGCCTGTTTCCCTCAGAGATACATTCATATAAACTCCTATACCAAATGACTTGCGTTTTTTACGAGTCTCTGGAGTCACGAGTCCAAGTCAAGTCTCGAGTCAGCTGTTCACGAGTCCAAGTCAAGTCCAAAGTCTTTATTTATGCGACTTAAGTGCGACTCGAGTCCAAGTCGCAGACTCGAGTTTCCATCTCTGCTGCACACTGGTGGTGGTTGAGGAGAGACCCCCCCCCCACATGATTGTAAAGCGCTTTGGGTGTACAACCATACACAATAAAGCGCTATATAAATGCCTCATTCACTCATTCATTCATTCATTATATAAAGGAATGACTTGTTTTCTTTTTTTTCTTTTTCCCTCCCCCTCTCTCTTCATTTTGACTGGACTTTTAAAATATTGAGTATGTGTCTGTTGTTTTGTTTTGTTTGTTTGAGTGGATGTTATGTTGTGATGTTGTGTGTAAAAAGAAATAAAAAAATGTTGATAACAAAAGAACCACGGACATGCAGACGGTTGTCGTGGTAATAAACAGTGTAAACCGAAACTGTCTGCGCTTAATGCGCATCTCGTATATGAAAAGCATTTTAGGGGGCCCTTGGATTTTGGGGGCCCAAAGCAGTCGCCTACCTTTGCCTAATGGGTAAGTCCGCCCCCTGCTCAGCGTGTACTGGACCGAGTCGAAATAGTCTTGGCTACTGGACCCGCAACCTGCCCGTGCTTGTCACTGTCCGGCCCGCACCCTACACATAAATATTATTCCACCCGTTACATCAAATATTAGCGATTCACCTGCGTGTACTCGCCCGCATGTAGGACTCTGGCTTTCCCCTTGTGGACAACATAATAGACAACTCTGGCCCCAGAGAGTGATTGTAAATTAAGTTTACATGAAAAATGTTTGAAATTTCATTCTGCATCTTCTGAAATTTCATTGTAATCCTTCTCATAAAGTCACTAAATTAACCATTAACTGTTCACCTGATTGCGATGCCGTCTGCGTGTAATGTTAGAGCATTGTTGAGAGAGAACAAGAATGTATTGGAAATACACTTACCTGAGATGATTTTTTATATATATCTCTGAAATATATGACAGTATTCTTGAAAAAAAATATTTTAATGTATTACTGAATGAAATATTAGTTAATTATCATAGAAAAAAAAAAATCCATAATATGGACTTTTGTAAATGCTGTGATGCTCATTGCTGATTTCACCATTAACTCTTCAATTGAACAGTTTATGTTGTTGTATATGGTATCATTGTAATCCTTGGCCATCAAAACATAGGGGTAGACATCACCTTTTCTGTGTTATCATGTTTGGGTCAGGAGATATGACACAAAATACATCATTTGGTTATGGCGGAAAGTAAAATGGTCGCCATGGCAACCACAAGGTGTTTTTGCAATGGCTCCATTTCTGAAAATGTTTAGGGCCGCAAACTTTACAAGTGTACCAAATTTCATGCTTTTATGAAAAAGTGAAAAATTTTTTCACATATCACCTGGACTATAGTATAATAAAAAAATTCAGCAGAGAAACCATATTTCCTAAAAAAAAATGCAGTCGATTACTCTACATGGGTTTTGAAAATCAGATGTGATCCAAAGCCCAAAGTATACTTTGGTTTTTACTTGCACCATTTATTTTGCCATCAGAAGAATATGTACCTACTGTTTGCGCAAAGTATGATTTATTTCAAACTGTACGTTGTCTGTACTAAATTTTTCTGGACTACTTAGTCCGCAAGGTGGCAACAGTGGCCTGGGATGTTGTTTCACAGTCAAGAAAAAGAAACTGAAGAGACGGATCAACAACCTCAAACTACTAGAGAAGCAAGAACAGTAGACAGCCATGTTGACGAACACTTGTTTGAGGGGCAAGAGATACCCACAACTCAAACGCAAAGAGTACAAACATTTTTATCGGTCATAACTTCTAAAGAGAAATAGTGCAGGCACTGGACAAGGATGAAACTTTCTAGTGCGCATATGTCAACTGCCTGTATTTGCGCACACTATAAACTGGAGTTGACTATTACCACTTTTCCACCGGGTCTGGTACCAGAGCCATATTGGGAACCAGGCTGCGTTTTTCCACTTTAAAAAATCCTGGGCCAATGCCCAGATTCAGGTTCTGAACTGGCTTTTTTTTTTATCGGTCATGTCAACTCTGCAGTGGTCGACAGAAGAAACCAACGCTCTCCTTCAGCAAGAGATAGCAAGTGATTCCGGTCACAGGTTGGTGACAGAGAGGATTCTGCTCCCTGCCAGTGGAAGCACAAGCTGGTTCTGAACGAGTGCCACTCTTAGTGGAGCACCGGCTCAAGCTCCGGCACTCTAGTTTAAAAGAGTACAAAGATATTTTTATCAGTCATAACTTCTGAAGAGAAATAGTGCAGACACTGGACAAGGATGAAACTTTCTAGTGCGCATATGTCAACTGCCTGTATTTGCGCACACTATCAACTGGAGTTGACCATTACCGCTTTTCTGCCGGAGCCCAATTGGGAACCGGGCTGCGCTTTTCCGCAAGAGATAACAAGTGATTCCAGTCACAGGTTGGTGATGGAGAGGATTCTGGTCCCTGCCAAAGGAAACGCGAGCCGCTTCTGAACGAGTGCCACTCTTGGCCGAGCACCGGTTTGGGTGTCCAAACTTGTTCCTGGAAGGCCACTGTCCTGCAAAGTTTAGCTCCAGCCCTAATTAAACACACCTGAACCATCTAATTAAGGTCTTCAAATGTACTAGAAACTTCCAGACAAGTTTATTTTAGAAATAAACTAAATTAAAGCTAAATTCTGTAGGACATTGGATGTCCAGAACCAGGATTACATTAACACTACAGTCTATTAAACAGACTACTACTTTTCTGCTTCAAATGAAACACAATGTCAACCCTGACTAGAGTCCACTGGACATTGTTGAAATGGTGTAAATGGATTCCAGTTAAGCGTCCATCTTTTTCTCGCTCCATCAGGGCCGTGAATCAGAGGTGTGCAGGTTAGGTGTGGTCCTCTCATTGGGCACCGGTAAACCTCCTCAGTTGGCGGTGAACTCGGTGGACGTTTTCAGGCCTTCGAATCCACTGGAGCTGGCCAAGACCTTTGTTGGTGTCAGAGAACTGGGCAAGATGCTTGTGGACTGTGTGAGTTTACAAATACAAATTCAAATTCAGTCACCTGTTTAGAAGTAGCATTGCTTTAGGTACAAGTTGTAGGCACTTTTTAGTGATGGTTGTAAGTTGTGCTGGTGTTATTTTTCATTAAACACGTTATTTTTGTTTTTTATGTCAGTGCACAGACTCGGATGGGTGTGCAGTGGACCGAGCCCGAGCATGGTGTGAGATGGCCGCTATAAACTATAACAGGTCAGTTGTGAGTAAATGACCCTCATTCATAGCCTCATTTGAATGGTTATGTTACGGCTTATGCAAATCTCTACAATCTTTCTGTTCTGTGAGGTAATGATATTCTCTCCCTTCTGTCTGTCCTTTCATGTCTTTTTACTCTCTTCTTTTCTGCATTGTCATGTCATATCATTTTTTTCTGACTCACGACCTCCACTGTCCCACCACTCTTCATTTCATTTTGTTTCTTTTCATTTTCATTTTTTCCATCCATTCCATTCCTTCCTTCCTTCATTTCTTCTTTCTGTAATTTCCTTTCTTCCTCCTCATGTTTTCTTCTTTCGTTCCCTTCTTTATTCCTTTCATTTCATTTTTTTCTCTTCATATTCCTATAATACCCTTCATTTCTGTCTTTCCCCTCCTTCCCTTCTTCTGTTCTTCCTTCCTTTATTTTACTTTCCTCTTACCATCCTTCCTTCATTTTTGCTTACCTTTCATTTCCCGTCCTTCCTTTGGCTTCCAACCTTCCTTCCTTCAATTTGCTTTATTCCCTCCTTCCTACCTACCTTTCATTTTTTTTCCTTCTTCCTACCTAACTTCACCTAATTTCTTGCCCCTTTCTATCATTTACTTCTATTTCATTTCATTCCTTCCTACCTTTTATTTCCTTCCTTCCCTTTATAATTTCTTTCTTCCTTCCTTTCATTTATTCCTTCATTTCACCTAATTTCTTCCCTCTTTCTATCATTTCCTTCCTTTTTAATTTCATTGTTCTTCATTCCTTTCTTCCTTACCTTCTTTACATCATTCCTTCTCATTTCATTTTCCCATGTTCTGTAATTTTATTTCCTTCCTTCCCTCTTTTAATTTCTTATGTTTGTTAATTTCTCCCTTTTATCATTTCATTTTTAATTTCTTCCTTCCTTTCACTTTTAATTTCACAATTAATTTCTTCCCTTCCTTCTATCATTTATTTTCCTTCCTTCCTTCCTACATTTGATTTCACTTAATTTCATGCTTCCATTCATTTCTTCCCTTCTATCCCTACCTTTTTGTTTCTTTCCTTCCTGTTTTCCTTCTTTCATTTCTTTCCTCCTATCATTTTATTTCCTATCATTTCTACATATTTTTCAATTTCATTTCTACCTTTTTATTCCATTTCATTCCTTCCTCTTGCTTCTCACATTTGATGTCATTTCTGCTTCAGGTTGAGTCCTCAGCTGTCTCAGGAGGTGATGCTGGATGAGGTCAGTGACTCTGTGTTAGTTGACATGCTGTGGGAGACTCAGATGTACCTGTATGAGCACAGAGATGTCATGCAGACCCTCTGCCAGCAGCTTCTAGACTGAGGCTGATGAACAGGGTCTAGGTGGCTTACTATGCATAAATGATTTTGTCTTATATAAATAATGAATCTGTTTACATTAGTGTGTGTATGTTGTTCTGACAAGGCAGAATATTTATAAAAAAATATATATTTAATTATAACATGCTTTCCCCATATGTCATAAATACCAGATTGGACCAAGGTTAATGTAACAACATACATGAAGGATTCAGAGTGTCATTTTATAGGAACTACCACTACCCAATCCAATATTTGAACTGTGAGATATTTTTATATTGCATTACATTTTATGTATGTTAAATTGCTCAGTTAACATGTTCTATGTTTGACATTTGCTTTAAGGTGAACTAAAAAGGAAGTGAGTAGGTTGAAGCAATGTTTTTACTCATTTATCAATATATACATTCATTTTGTTCAGTTTATCATGTGTGACATTTATAGAGAAATTAACACTTTTTCTGGAATTTTCTTGTGAGAGTCATGGGTTAAAGTATAGCCACTGTGATTGAATACTGAGCACTTCCTTGCATTTACTATTTGTTATGCATTTATCCATACAATTGGATCTTCATAGCGTTTCTGTGTGCTGTCTCTCGTGTGTTATTTGTGATTTTAAAGAAAAGCCTTGTTTTTTTTGTTTTTTTTTTGCACAATCTGTCATATGTAACCTTGCATACTTGAACATTGTTAAGCTACAACTGGTAAATTATCTGTCTGTGAAGTATAGAAATTATGAACTAAGATAATGTATAATATACTGATGTTTTTCTCAACAAATATGCATCAAGTATAACTTGAAAATCTCTTGTATTTCTCATTAGCCTTGTTGTATTTTTGCTTGGTTTATTGATAACAAATTTACAGTTCATTATTCTACAAAAAAAAAACTTGGTGATACCATACTAAACACTGGACTTAGATCTGTTGTTCAAAGACCAAAATAAGCTTTTATTCACCTTATATGTATAACCTGCTGCTGTGGCATTGATTTGAAACCTTGATATAAACTTGAAATAAAAAGCACAGATAATTATTCAAACTGGGATTAGGTCTGGTATTTTCTATATTTGAAATAATAAAATGCTAAACGACTAAATAAAAAAAAAAAAAAACTTTTGTATAAAATGTGATTTTACTAATATTTTAGTAAATATTACTAATAAATACTAATCAGGGCTCTAGACTCATTCTTCCCACTGGTCGCTCTTTTGCGACTAACTCTCAGTTGGTCACACGAGCACATCATTTGGTCGCAATTTTAATATTTATTTTTTTATTTATTTGCTACAACTTTTCATTAATCAATGCATGCTGATGAACTTTTATCATAGTTTAGAGTTATATGGTAACGAAAGTGTTCAACATTCAACCCGTTCTTTTTCATCAGTATTATTTGTGATTTAAATTTAGTGAACAGGAATTACTCTTTTTGCTTTCACTTTCACATTCGCGATCTTGGTGTCACGTTTTACAAGAAAAGATAATTGTCTGTTTTGCTTATATCTATACACCTTTCACTTTTTAAGACTAAAACAAAAGATGGATTCATTGTTATTATTAATTAAAAAGCACAACAACAATAAAACAGTAGGCTACAATGACAAACTAGCTTACATAACATTTATTAACAAAAGCGAATAAGACGAGGCATGGCGTAGGACACATCACATGCTGTATTATATACCGTCTAATAAATTACAGAATGTTTAGCAAACACTGAGGAATCAAATAATAATAATATAAAAAAATTAAGGAAAGCCTCCATAGCGTAACGTGAGGTAAACAGCAAAGATAACAAGCTTTTCAAAACGAAAACAAAAAAATAAAACTAAACTGACTGTCGCTGACAGGACTTGAGTGTTTTTTTCCACAAGAATACCAACATGTTCACCTTCTCTGGTTTACGGAGCGGTCTTTTACTTTAGTTTGAAAACCAAATCCTCTGTTGCGCTCAGTCTGCTGCACGCACCTTCACGCTCGTGCTGACGCAACGAGTATAAACCAGGCTCTACCCACGAAAAAACAAAAACAAAAAACGCCTCTCTTCACGTGATCAGTGAAATCTGACTCCTGCTACAATGTGCTGCAGCTGGCAGCGCGCACTGTATGAAGCAGACACTTTGGAGCAGCGCAGACCATGCACTCGCACAAGTGCGACCACTTCAAATTTTTACTAGAATTTACTTTTTACTTTTACAGTCTAGAGCCCTGCTAATGTAACCTAATGTAAATGCAATCAGCATATCCTACAATGTATAAAGCATTTGTTTTTTTTATTATTTTGAAGTTGTAAATTAAACCAAGATTATTAGAGTATGTTTTACAAGAAAATACTATTTCAATCTTACTTAAAAATGTCATGTTTAATTCAATGTATTACTTGCTGTTTCTTTGTACTTAATTGTGAAATTTGCTAGCAATTGAGAGTGAGAAAAAAGCCTTGTGAAAAAAAGTGTTTATATATCTATAGAGAGAGTATAGGGTACTTTGTCTCAAAAAATTTGATTTATTGCCCCTCATAAAAATACCACCCACCAAGCCCCCAATCCCTCCCTCCCTCCTGCCCGCCATAACTGGACACCTGTTTTGGACACCTGTTGTACACCCCAACCCATCTAAATGGCGATCTGGTTATCCACTCCAGTGTGTTTAAGGAATTTATGATTGTTTTTGTGTGTGGGCCGTTGTTATGTGATTTTAAACTTTAAATGGTGAAATCGTGTTAAAGGGGATGTTTTTATTAAAGTGTTTTCACATCAAATATACGTGTAAAACGTGCAATGACTGTTTTTCCCTACAAGTCAAGACGTGTTGGTGTAATTAAAACAATTTTAGGCAAAGTTAGAAAATAAAGCATTAGATACGTTAGTTTTTCTATCATTACAATTATAATTAGTTTGACAAAGTTAAATAAAAAGAAGAGTTGAGAGTGTTTGTTCATCTAACAAAAAAGCATCAAACACGTTCGTTAACATTAGAAAAGGCTGTCTTATCTTACTGTGTTGTGAAATAAAAAATATCAGACCGTTAAGTAAGATCATACACGTCAAAATATTGTGGCAATACAGTTTAAAAGTTATCGCAAAAAGTAAAAAAGAGCCGTCATCTAAAAATAAATGAATATCAGGGGGGTTCGTTCGTTAAAACAACAGTATCCAGCAGTAGTCAAAATCTCCTTGGTAGTCTATCGTTACAATTTAGGTAAGTTAGCTAACGTTTGTCACGACAGAAAAGTTAAAACAAAAGAAAAAGCCCCGAGCGTCTCGTCCTGATAAGGCAGTTCGTCCTCACTCTGGCCCTGTCAAACTCAGAATGAGTCCGGGAGTGCAGCGGCCAAACCACGCCTACGACCAACCCCTAACACGGGCGGAGAGACTGAACCAAAGATTTAAAATAATTAAAGTAATGCTTTAACATTAGAACGAACGTTATTTTAATAAATCTTTAGCAGTTCTTAATTAATGAAACCGTACAGCATTCGCCCTAAACCTTTTCACTTTAAAATTAGGATAGCCTATACAAGATTCCTTTTAAACATACATCTCTAAACCATAGGCTTTTATTTTATTTAGTTATTCACAATTAATTTAATGGATCCTTTATTTACTTTTTGTTTTTGTCAAGTTTAAGACTTCTGACTTGTTATATAACCCAGACGTTTTCACTTTTAAAAGTTAGATTATACAAGTATCCTTTTAAACAAAAATCACTAATCCACAGGGCTTTATTTTATTTAATTATTCACACTTAATTTAGTCATGCCTATTATTTACTCTTTGATTTTTGTCAAACTTAAGTCATCTCGCTGTGATGTCAGCATAAAAATTAGATTAGGCCTACACAAGTTTATTCCTAAACATGCACCTCTAAGCCAAGGGTTTTTGTTTTATTTAGTTATTTACACTTAATACCTTTATTTTACTCTTTGAATTTGTCAATCTTAACTTCCGATGTGGTATAACAGTTAAAACGCACGTATGCACGTACAAATATCTAACAGGAACGAAACCAAATGTTTTTGTTTCATACCGTGTAATAAAATCAACACAGGATTTCTCTTTGATTTTCCACCCGTAAGGTTTGTGGCCGGTGTGTTATCTATCAATTGAAACAGACGCGCGTAATTAGACGTCTAAAATTTTACAACATGCACCTGCGAGTGCGCAGGGTCTTCGGGGCTGCCAACTTTGGCCTAAAGTTCAGTGATCAAAGGGCATCCATCGCATCTATTTTATGGCATACAACTGCGTGTGTGAACATAGTCAAAAGTTCGTTGGAATGGTTCACTGGATGGTCAACACACACACACACACACTAAAACAACTCCTACATTTAAACATTTAGACTTTTACAAATGAAAACTTTTAGAAGCACACCGGGTATCTCTACAAGATGATGAAAAACAGCATGATTAAACAACGATATGACTTTTGTTTTAACAAATACATTTTTAGATCTTTCAAACCTAAAACCATGATGCTCTAAACAAACCAAGGATTAGAAGCAGTCAAATGATCCTCTGATGAACGCAAGACGGTTACAGAGTCTTTCTTTATGAATTACAGTTAAATTAGACTACAAGTTAGTCGTCATAAGGTTGTTTGCAACAAAACTAATTCCTACAAATGTCTCACAGAATCTTTACAGCAGTTTAGACTTTCTCTCTCACTTTAAAAATGGTATTATTAACCGTGTGTTTAAATGCAGCATGTTTATTTTTTACACTATAATGTTTTATTTTATTAAAATAAAAACAACTGGTCTATATTGGGTTATTTTACTAAGATATGATCAAATAATTGACAGAGGAAATAGTTCAAATAATCGATAAGTCCAATTTATCAATCCCTGTTTGATGTGTCTGACGGTTTGTGACAAATATCTTACTGATACAGACCTGTTAAGATGTTAAGTATGTGTGAAACGTGCAAAGTTCAATATTACTGTTAAAAATAGTATAATAAAACAAACACACACACACACACACACACACACACACACACACACACACACACACAAATCTGATTATGATAAATGTTAAATATGTGTAAAATCATATATGTTGTTTTTACTTTTTGTTGTTAAGAAATGTTTTCATTTTAATCTAGCCTGTAGTTAGTATATCTGTACTGTAAAAGAACAAATATACATTTTCACTTAAAACTTCTCAGTAAAATAATTACACCTACAGTTTTAAACATGTTTAAAAAGTTTTAAACACATTGTGTGTCACTAAAGCAAGTCATGATGTCTATTGTCTTTAAATTAAACTTTAGTTTTATTCTTTAATTTCTTTAAAATAGCCTGATGATAATGCACTCAAGTGCTTTTCTCACATGAGTAGATAATTCTTCGGATGTGTTTGTGACAAACACATCATTTTTTACTTCAGAAAAGTTTTTCAAATGTATGTCTGAACTTTTCTCATTTGACAGACCAACGTTTCAAATTATTTACCCGCGGTGTTTAACAGCCAGAGGGAATACATGTTGTTTTCTAATGTTCATGAAACCTTTATCGGTGTAAACTTCTCACCTAGAACACAAAACTTGTACATTTTGACTATTTGACTCTTTTGTATGTAGCATGTCATTTGAAATGGTTTACTAAAAGATTAAAGCATCAGCATCTGTGTTTTCAACATGAAAGAGTTGTGCAAGGATGTTTCAACTATTATCGTCGTTTCTTTTTGACCCTAACAAACTGGTAATGAATTTTCTATGGCAGGTTTTACAATGTACAGTTCTCATACTATGTGCGTAAATAGTTGTGCTACAACATTTATGATTATTTTTGAATGCCAACAGATTTTGTTAGGGATGTGACGCATCTAAGAATAATAATCTTTTGTAAATTATATATTTTTTCTTACACCGGTAGTTTTAGTCATATTATCAAGATTTCAGATGGCTGTTCACAATTGTTTGTTGGACTGTGTATGTTTTTAGGTGAAGACAACTCTTTGTGAGATGTCATCATAATAGGAATAAATGAAAATCAAGAAATTAAGTAACAGCCTTTTGTCTTTGAGATATTTATTTTAGTGCAACATTGTGTCTGTCCACACATGAATCATCAACACGAAAATTAAGTCCTGCTGTCTTACCCTTAAAACTATTACAACTGAAACTAAATTAAACTATTGCACTGAAAGCTGTACATTCATTTAAGTTTGAGCATGTTAAATTTCCACGCTCTTGTAAAGAGTATTGATACATTTCATCCATAATCATTCAAGAGACAAAATCACTAAGAAAGAGAGTATAGCAAGACAAGAAAATGTTTATAATGCAGATAGAATTCAGGAAATCTGATTCCTAAACAATTGTGAAAGTTTATTAAACGAGGATTTGTAAATTATATTTTTTACTCCACTGGATTTAGTCATCTTGCTCAGATAGCAGATGACACAATTCACATTTCGTTTCTTTGTCTGTATTTGTTTTAAGACTCCTCCACAAGTTCATGCTAAACTTTGCACGGGAAAAGCGTGCATGACGAGTACATACTTAATCATTTAAGAAAATCATTGAACATTTGACTGAACTTTTTATTATTTTGACAAACCTCCAATTCAAATTACTTTCCTCGAGGCGTTTGTCCACAGAATCTTTTTCAACACAACGCCGTTAAAGAATGTTATCAGTCACTATCGCCAGCTTCTGTGACTCAAATAAAGCGACATCTCTGGTGGACGTAAACATCTACAATGGGTGCATGTGGTAAACATCTTTGTTTTTCCACTTCTGTCATATTTGTTAGATGTAATGTAAACAATATTTTGATAACTATGATGTTCCACACTTTTGTAAAGGTTATAGAAATAATTCAAATATAATCTTTACAGAGGAATTATCTTTGCTCAAAGCGAATTGACTAAAACCATTGAATTACAAAATGCAAAAGTGTATACATCATTTAAGAAAAAGTGCTATAATGTATACAGAATACAGAAATCCGCCTCTTGATCTATTGTGACTGACATTTTACTAAGTCAGACGATCAGGATTATGGATGACGCGGCTCACATTTTGTTTGTCGGACTGTATATGTCATTACTATGACTCTGAGAGCCATCAGCATTCAGTGTTTATAGAAATAAATGAAAATTAAGAAAGATTTCTTGAGAGTGTTTGACTAAGTCGGTATGCGGTTAGGATTCCTGGTTTTCACCCAGGCGGCCTGGGTTCGACTCCCGGTATGGGAAGTAATGTTTTGGGGAAGTCGTGGCCTAAGGGTTAGAGAGTCGGACTCGTAATCCAAAGGTAATGTTCACGGTGTGTGTGTTCACTGCAGTGTGTGGGCACTTTGGATGGGTTAAATGCAGAGCACGAATTCCGAGTATGGATCACCATACTTGGCCGCATGTCACTTTCACTTCTTTTTTAGGACAATTATCTATCTATTTGATGTGAGACCCCATTAAGTTTAGACACGAAAATGAAGGCGTTCTGTTTTACACTTACAACTGAAACATATCTAACCATTGTGCTCAAAGCTACATATTCAGTAAAGTTTGAGGTTGTACACATTCTTGAAAAGGCTACAGACACAAAATATCAAGGATTTTTTTTTTTTATTGTTTTGTGCTCCCTATGTAACTCAAGAGTCCAAGTCACTAAGAAAAGTATCATATGAATACAGAAAACTCACTCATGATCATCTGGGTATATTTTTGTAAATGTTGTTTTAAATTACTTTTTTCTTACGTCACTGCATCTAGAGCTCTTGTTCAGATAGCTGATGACGATGTGCACATTTTATTCGTCGTACTCATTTCTTTCAACATTTCCGCTTGAGATTAAAGCGTAGGTAATGTGACCGCAATTAAGAAACATAGCATTATACTACATTCCCTTTGAAAAGGTTATAGACATAGTCGTTTATACAGGAAATATGTTTGCACAACAGAAACATGTATCAGTATAACAAAAACCTAATACTGAAATCCTCTCTTCTAAATATATTGTTAAAGTTTTAATGTTGCTTTTGATGGCCTGACCACTAGCTGATACCACTCTATACTTTTCATTGTTTTTTAGATGAATACTATTCTCAGAAACTGGTCGAACATGTCGCGAGTGTTTGCAGGAAAACATTATAAGATAATAAAAGGATAGTCCTTCTACAAGAGATTGTTTAAACTGAGATTGTGATGTACTGTAGAGCTTTTTCTGGTCTGTCTACAAAGCGGACACGAGACACAAGCCCCTCGATCTTACTGTTTCTCTGTTACATGTACATCTATTTCATTTAGAACACAAAGTTGCACATTACAAGTTGAAGATAGTGTGGAAACACTATTTTCTTTGCACACGTCTCTAAACATGACTTTAATAAATAAATTACAGATGTCATGTAGTTAATTCATTGAAAGGTGCATGTTTTTGACCGTTTTAGATGGTCTGCACCAGCACACAGACACATGTTTTAAGTATTCATCTGACCAAAAGGTTTGATCCTGGGGATACAGCAGCTGTGTGTTGTCATGATTGTCTTCAGAATTGATCCACTTTTATTTAAACAATGCGGCATGAAGTTACTGTATTCAACAGCACAGTCCCTTGAAATATTGTAGTATATCTTTTTTCCCTTCTAAATATCAAAACATGTATTTAGCTTAAATATTAGTTGTTAAGTGTTTACAAAGTTGTCATACCTGTTGTTGAATTTTATAACATATATTTCACCAAACTCAGCTGTTAGCCTGAAAATGCAAGTGAACTGAGATTTCATTACTGAGATAATCTACAGAATGTGAACCAAGCTCACAGTTACATTAGAGTTTTGGATTCTAGTTTATGTTGAATATTGTTTGTTACTGTTTCACAGGTTTAACGACTCATTACTTGAAGACTGTACTGTATAAATTACAAAGTTTTCCACCGTAGTAGGCCGACTCTGAAACCAGGCCTGTAGAAAGAATAAACCAGTCTTATAAATTCATTGATTTGTTTTAACAACTTTAAAATATAATCTGCATGAGCGATACGCTCTTAAAATCGATAGTGCGCAAAACATATGTAAAAGGACGGATAACATATTAATGGGATGTTTTGGTTCGTTTCTTACACAACAGAGCATTACTTAATGTTTTTATTAAGTTTTAATATAAAAGATAATAGTCTGTTAACAATTTAGATGCTTTTATTATGAAATCGCACAAAGAACCGCTGAAGTACGTACCGTTTGTTAACACGGAATTAATTGAAATAATAGCCTACCATGAGCTTATTTAACCACTTTATTTACAGTATGCTGAATGTAAAACGCTTAAACAGAAACATTAAAACATTTCAAACTTGTCAAACAACCGCTTCAATACATTCCTCTTATGAAAACGTTTAAAATAGAATACTGTCAAACAGAACGTTGTCTACAAGTTCCCAACGTGTAAATTGCTTGAAAACGCTTGAAGCTACACATTTCTAAGTACATACACAGATACGTGTTTTCTTTTGCGTATGTCTCTAAACAATAGTTAGGTAAATGACTTACAGTTGATACGTCATTTTAAGCGAAAGGTGGGACGACTAGTGTCTTTTTTTTTTATTTTGACCACACCGATGTTTTGATACCTGCGTTTTAGACGTCTGTCTTTTAAATCTGACCCAGATGTCTCGATATTTTGCTCTTCTTTTTATGAAAACGTGCGGTAAGCAGTTTTTGTCCTCATCTGCAGTATACCGAAGCGTTTTAATACGTCATAAATTCCAATAGTTAGATAGCAAATGCGACTGTTTATTACTGAGGTAAGTCACATCAGAGTTGCATTCTAGTTTTATATTTAACATTTTTCATCTACCTACATGTTTAACGACGCTACTGTTCTAGGTCTCCTCACGGCGTTGTGAGATATAAACCACAAAGTTTTTCATAGTGTTAAGCTTTGAAACCAGAACGATTTTTAAGTTTTCCATGACTTTGTGCGTTCTTTCTGTATGAATTTGTTTACCGCAGTTTCACCGTCCTTATCTTATCTTCCACCACCTAATTGTAATTGTTAGGCCTTATGCTTGCTAGTTTTTGCTGTTCATATAAGTCGATATTTCTACGAATTTGTTTGATTCAATAAAATATCGCGTCTTCATTTGAGACATTTATGTTACATTATACGTAATACATATTTCTTATTAAATATCATTAAATTGATAAAGAAAATAAAAAACTTATCTTGGGCGTGACCAATGTTTATGACTTCCCGGCGACAACCCACCCTGTAGCCGCGCAACAGGTTGAGGGTGGGTCCAAACACTAAAACCAATGACGACTGACCTGATAAACTCTGTCGCGGCGTTGCTACCAGGTTTGAAAGTGCTGACGGCGGAGCTACTGGCTTGTCGATCAAACATTATTGCGTCTTCATTTGAGACATTTATGTTACATTATATATAATGCATATTTCTTATTAAATATCATTAAATTGATAACAAACATACAAAAAACTTTCTATCTGTACCGGTAAATCGTTACATTTTAAATAAAGACATTTTTATGAAGTCAGAGAACAGAATAACGAGTTGAGAACCTTTTATTTCAACAATATATCGATGAACATACATTGAAGTAGTGAAGAAAATGATCAAATAGCCGTTACACACAGTGGTCTAGCCAGAAAAGAAAATCTCTGACGGCCAATATGTTTTTGTGTAATATGAAATTGACCTGCGATTCAATAATTTCACATGACATGGATTCAAAAATTTTTGCAACCAGTGACGAGCATAAATCTGTTACACACGTACACAGACAGAGAACCTCGTGAATTCCCATCTGATCCCTACGTTCAGTCATCACATCCAGAATTTCTTTGGTGGTTACTAGGGTTGGGTACCGTTCACATTTGAACCGGTACCAGTACCGGTATCGGTACCTGGAATTCGGTACCGGTACCCAACGGTACCTTTTTTCGGTACTTTACTCTCTGTGTAATAACAAAAACATTTATTTCAGTGAAAAAATAAGTCCAAAACTCTCAATTTCAACATTTTGAACAATAGGGCCCTACAATTTTTTTTCTTCCAGATATTTTTGTGTTTTATTTTTTTCTAATAATCAAATGAAGGCATGAAATATTTATTTATTTTTAATCAAATGAAAATGAAACCCTTTTATTTTTTTGGCAAACAAACAGAGGTTTACTGTTAAAATTAAGGTTATTATAGTTTTGAATTTTTAAATTTGTTTCATTTTAATATCGTTTTCAAATTTGCTATAAAATTCAGTTTAGTTTTTATTAGTTTCATTCATATTTTTGTTAGTTTTAGTTTAGTTTTTATTTTGTGAACACATTTTTATTTAGTTTTTATATAGTTTAGTTTCAGCTTTAGTTTAAGTTTTAATTAAAGTTTAGCAGAATCAACAGATCACTTCCAGAGCAAAGGCCAAAGAAAGACTTAGGCATAATTAGTAAGGGAAACATTTAGCAACACAAAATTAACGCATGCTAAGATTGATTAGATGGTAAAAGTATACAAATATACACCAAAGGAAGGAGTCAGGCATTTTTAGTAAATAAATCTACACAAGTTGCACTTAATGTCATATCTAATGGTGTGTTGAAATATTTATGAAAATAAATGTAGCCTAATTTGGTTATATTAGATGTCTTTTTTCTTATTTTACCATATTTATGATATTGTAACTGTCGTGTCTTGCTCACTTTTCCGCCGCGTAAAAATACATAACTGGGACTAATGAAATTCAATAATAACGGCAATCGTATTTAACAATAAAGGCTCATATTTGAATATGTTATTTTCTTTATTTATGAAGAATTATTAGCGTGTGCATGATGTGATATAGCCTATGCATGTTTGTTCGAAAGACTGGCAGAGTGATCACAAGATGCTAGAAGTTCTGTATTGTTTACAGAAAGATGCCTTCTCATCTTTTTTCTGTTAATTATCACGTTGCGCTGCATGTCTGTTTTTCTTCAAAGCACCAACTTAGAATGCCTAATGTTGGTTTGATTGCTTGTGTTACACGAGAAAATAAATAATTTTTCCCACCTGATGTTGTAGATTAATGCGGGTGCGGTTCGGCTCGCGACTCGCGGTCTTTATGTCAAAAGGTTCAGGTCTGGTACAGAAATAAATTAGTGCTGCTGTCGGATAACGGGTCGGGTGTTCTGTTAAAGGGATAGTTCACCCAAAAATGAAAATTCTGTCATCATTTACTCTCCCTCAAGTAGTTCCAAACCTGTATGAATGTCTTTGTTCTGCTGAACACAAAGGAAGATATTCTGAAGAAAGTTTGTAACCAGGCTGTTTTGGGGCACCATTGACTTCCATAGTAGGAAAAATAATACTATGGAAGTCAATGGTGCCCCAGAACTGCTCTGTTTCCCCCATTCTTCAGAAAATCTTCCTTTGTGTTCAGCAGAACAAAGAAATTCATACTGGTTTGGAACTACTTGAGGGTGAGTAAATGATGACAGAATTTTCATTTTTGGGTGAACTATCCCTTTAAGCACTGCTGGTGCACGTTTACCAAACAGGACCCGTGCAGGACTCTGCTTTAAACCGCTTTGCATCTCTCTGTCAGATAACCCCATGCGCTTGATGCGCCATTTACAGGTGTTTCGGCAATCCGCCACACAGCTCATATATTTTTCTGCCAAGGGGTGAGAATGTAATAATTACGAAAACGATTATTTATTTTTTCTTTATTTTTATTATTTTATTTCAGTTCATTTTTCAATAACTGTTGTTAGTTTCGTTTTGTTTAGGTTATCAAATATTATGTCATTTTTATTTTATTTCAGTTTACGAAATTGTTTTTTCATCAATCGTTTTCGTCTTAGTTTTAGTTTTCATTTACGAAAATAACCTTGGTTAAAATTAATCAATGGTAGAAAAATTGTGTGAATATTCCTTTAAAAAAGTTTTAATAATAATTGTATTTTTTCTACACTTAAGTGGTTAATGTAGTTGTAATAATTATTTGTATCATTTAATTGTTTTATTTAAATTTGACAGTAAATGGGATATATAAAGCCGTACATTATACTGTACAAAAGTAATACAAGAGTAATATATATCTCTTACATGTTAAACCGCACTTTTATTTTGACAGGTTGCCTTGAAGTTTCTGTGTGTATACAGTATATGATGCTAGTTTTCTCAAATGAAACCGTAAAATTCTCATGAAGTGACTCTCACAGCCTGTAAGTTCATGTGTTCATGTAGTGAGATGCAGAGGCCGAAAATCACCGCGAGTTCACGTGTGCTTCAGTATTTGTGTCGAAAACAAAACCGCGTCTCCGCCATTCATACATACCGAGGCTAACGGAACATGCAGGATTCATATTTAAACCGTCTTTTTGCGTTTTAATATTCAGCATACACTAGTTCATATCGCGATTCGAATTAAGTGGCAGACCTTCTGTTATTCATCCAAAAATTGACGAATTCCGTGGCATTCCGCGCTTTAGAGTAAATTCAGTTTTTATGAATGGTCTCCGCATCCTGTCCGCGTTTTCGTGGAAACGTTAGCTGTGTCTCATTTAGAAGACTGCGTCCTCCGGAGGTTGAATGCTCTGTAGGTCGCATCCTCTGTAGAATGCGTAACGTATACGAAGTGTCCTCAACCAAGAATAAAACGAGACGGCCTTCGTAGGACGGACGGAAAAGGAAACTGGTAGTATCGCGTTGATTTGCCAACACATTTAGAGCATCGTTGTGCTCTCACACTACTTGAACGAAAATTATTTCTAAATTTTGAAAGTAATTTGAAAAAAAAATGCTTTTACTTGTTTTATTTTGCTCAGTGTTTGAGGAGCTTCAGCGTACATACAACAGACATCTGTTAGAAAAAAAAGGAGTAGGATATTAAGAACAAAGTTTATCCATTTTTACTGGAGGCACTTTTAAGTTGAAAAGACACATCTGCGCTTGTGTGTACATCTGCCGGTGCCGGCAGTTTTCAAATTAACGACAGTTTACAGCGATGCGAAGAATTGTGGATTATCTGTAGCAGCGAAGGATACACCTGACGCATCCTCCGAATTCTTGTGAAAGAAGGACGCATTCGAAGGTCGCATTAGGAGTGTCCTACTTGCTTTTCTGAAATGAGACAGCCTCGATGACGTATGCACCCTTCGAATGAGACCTCCAGAGGAGGCAGCCTTCTAAATGAGACACAGCCACATATGATCCTAGAAATGTAAGCACACTTCAGAACATTTCGGATTGCCCTGTGTGTTGTGTTTTAAAGAGTTGCAGGGGTGGCATCATGTCACAGGGTCTCTCTCTCTGTCTCTGTCTCTCTCTCTCTCGTATGCGCCCAAATGCGTTCTCAGGTACCGAAATTTGGTACCGAATGATTTAATGTGAATCGATACTCGGTAGTACCGACGCAATTCGGTATATACCCTTAAAAGTACCGAGTTCGGTACCCAACCCTAGTGGTTACACAAACTGGCTCTTTGCTGTAAATAAACATGCTAGTCAAATCAGGCCATGGGTTATTTTTTAGGCTTCTTACAAAGTCCATTTCATTCTTGAGATTTTTTACACGCTTGGTATCCCCCGCACAATCATGATTCGGATCGCAAGTATGCTCGATGACCGTTTGCATCAGTTTAATCATCTGTCCTCGGTAATGCGGTTTGTACGCAGTGTCTATGAAGTCAATTACATGACACGTTTTCCCTGCGGGGCAGCCGCACTTCAGCTGATCATCCGTAGCTGCGGCAGAACTCTAGTCGCGCTCCATCAACTTTTGCTTACCGTCAGACATCCTTTTCAGAATTCAATTCTCTCCAAGAGATAAACTTTATTCCCTAATCGATATAGAATGTTGTCGCCGTTTCCTAGAATCTTGATTGACTGTTTTAATCCGCGATGGTCCAGGCCTTGTGGAATTTCACTTTCAGTTTCAGTTTCCAGTTTATGGTTCAGATCCGTCGAAGCCTTATTAACTGAAAAATTGCAGAGTGCGTCAGGCTCAGACAAATTGGATTGTTGAAGCTGATTCTGTTGGTCCATATACTGTAGATAATGTTTTGATCGACAAGCCAGTAGCTCCGCCGTCAGCACTTTCAAACCTGGTAGCAACGCCGCGACAGAGTTTATCAGGTCAGTCGTCATTGGTTTTACATTTACATTTACATTTATGCATTTAGCAGACGCTTTTATCCAAAGCGACTTACATTGCATTCAGGCTATACATGTTTTATCACTATGTATGTTCCCTGGGAATCGAACCCACAACCTTTTGCGCTGCTAACGCAATGCTCTACCACTGAGCCACAGGAACACTGTGAAACACTAAAAGTGTTTGGACCCACCCTCAACCTGTTGCGCGGCTACAGGGTGGGTTGTCGCCGGGAAGTCATAAACATTGGTCACGCCCAAGATAAGTTTTTTATTTTCTTTATCAATTTAATGATATTTAATAAGAAATATGTATTACGTATAATGTAACATAAATGTCTCAAATGAAGACGCGATATTTTATTGAATCAAACAAATTCGTAGAAATATCGACTTATATGAACAGCAAAAACTAGCAAGCATAAGGCCTAACAATTACAATTAGGTGGTGGAAGATAAGATAAGGACGGTGAAACTGCGGTAAACAAATTCATACAGAAAGAACGCACAAAGTCATGGAAAACTTAAAAATCGTTCTGGTTTCAAAGCTTAACACTATGAAAAACTTTGTGGTTTATATCTCACAACGCCGTGAGGAGACCTAGAACAGTAGCGTCGTTAAACATGTAGGTAGATGAAAAATGTTAAATATAAAACTAGAATGCAACTCTGATGTGACTTACCTCAGTAATAAACAGTCGCATTTGCTATCTAACTATTGGAATTTATGACATATTAAAACGCTTCGGTATACTGCAGATGAGGACAAAAACTGCTTACCGCACGTTTTCATAAAAAGAAGAGCAAAATATCGAGACATCTGGGTCAGATTTAAAAGACAGACGTCTAAAACGCAGGTATCAAAACATCGGTGTGGTCAAAATAAAAAAAAGACACTAGTCGTCCCACCTTTCGCTTAAAATGACGTATCAACTGTAAGTCATTTACCTAGCTATTGTTTAGAGACATATGCAAAAGAAAACGCGTATCTGTGTATGTACTGTGAAATGCGTAGCTTCAAGCGTTTTCAAGCAATTTACACGTTGGGAACTTGCAGACAACGTTCTGTTTGACAGTATTCTATTTTAAACGTTTTCATAAGAGGAATGTATTGAAGCGGTTGTTTGACAAGTTTGAAATGTTTTAATGTTTCTGTTTAAGCGTTTTACATTCAGCATACTGTAAATAAAGTGGTTAAATAAGCTCATGGTAGGCTATTATTTCAATGAATTCCGTGTTAACAAACGGTACGTACTTCAGCGGTTCTTTGTGCGATTTCATAATAAAAGCATCTAAATTGTTAACAGACTATTATCTTTTATATTAAAACTTAATAAAAACGTTAAGTAATGCTCTGTTGTGTAAGAAACGAACCAAAACATCCCATTAATATGTTATCCGTCCTTTTACATATGTTTTGCGCACTATCGATTTTAAGAGCGTATCGCTCATGCAGATTATATTTTAAAGTTGTTAAAACAAATCAATGAGTTTATAAGACTGGTTTATTCTTTCTACAGGCCTGGTTTCAGAGTCGGCCTACTACGGTGGAAAACTTTGTAATTTATACAGTACAGTCTTCAAGTAATGAGTCGTTAAACCTGTGAAACAGTAACAAACAATATTCAACATAAACTAGAATCCAAAACTCTAATGTAACTGTGAGCTTGTTTCACATTCTGTAGATTATCTCAGTAATGAAATCTCAGTTCACTTGCATTTTCAGGCTAACAGCTGAAATGCGGACTTATGCTAAACCTATTTTCAGTCCTCTAGGTTTGGTGAAATATATGTTATAAAATTCAACAACAGGTATGACAACTTTGTAAACACTTAACAACTAATATTTAAGCTAAATACATGTTTAGATATTTAGAAGGGAAAAAAGATATACTGCAATATTTCAAGGGACTGTGCTGTTGAATACAGTAACTTCATGCTGCATTGTTTAAATAAAAGTGGTTCAATTCTGAAGACAATCATGACAACACACAGCTGCTGTTTCCCCAGGATCAAACCTTTTGGTCAGATGAATACTTAAAACATGTGTCTGTGTGCTGGTGCAGACCATCTAAAACGGTCAAAAAACATGCACCTTTCAATGAATTAACTACATGACATCTGTGATTTATTTATTAAAGTCATGTTTAGAGACGTGTGCAAAGAAAATAGTGTTTCCACACTATCTTCAACTTGTAATGTGCAACTTTGTGTTCTAAATGAAATAGATGTACATGTAACAGAGAAACAGTAAGATCGAGGGGCTTGTGTCTCGTGTCCGCTTTGTAGACAGACCAGAAAAAGCTCTACAGTACATCACAATCTCAGTTTAAACAATCTCTTGTAGAAGGACTATCCTTTTATTATCTTATAATGTTTTCCTGCAAACACTCGCGACATGTTCGACCAGTTTCTGAGAATAGTATTCATCTAAAAAACAATGAAAAGTATAGAGTGGTATCAGCTAGTGGTCAGGCCATCAAAAGCAACATTAAAACTTTAACAATATATTTAGAAGAGAGGATTTCAGTATTAGGTTTTTGTTATACTGATACATGTTTCTGTTGTGCAAACATATTTCCTGTATAAACGACTATGTCTATAACCTTTTCAAAGGGAATGTAGTATAATGCTATGTTTCTTAATTGCGGTCACATTACCTACGCTTTAATCTCAAGCGGAAATGTTGAAAGAAATGAGTACGACGAATAAAATGTGCACATCGTCATCAGCTATCTGAACAAGAGCTCTAGATGTAGTGGCGTAAGAAAAAAAGTAATTTAAAACAACATTTACAAAAATATACCCAGATGATCATGAGTGGGTTTTCTGTATTCATATGATACTTTTCTTAGTGACTTGGACTCTTGAGTTACATAGGGAGCACAAAACAATAAAAAAAAAAAATCCTTGATATTTTGTGTCTGTAGCCCTTTCAAGACTGTGTACAACCTCAAACTTTACTGAATATGTAGCTTTGAGCACAATGGTTAGATATGTTTCAGTTGTAAGTGTAAAACAGAACGCCTTAATTTTCGTGTCTAAACTTAATGGGGTCTCACATCAAATAGATAGATAATTGTCCTAAAAAAGAAGTGAAAGTGACATGCGGCCAAGTATGGTGATCCATACTCGGAATTCGTGCTCTGCATTTAACCCATCCAAAGTGCCCACACACACTGCAGTGAACACACACACCGTGAACATTACCTTTGGATTACGAGTCCGACTCTCTAACCCTTAGGCCACGACTTCCCCAAAACATTACTTCCCATACCGGGAGTCGAACCCAGGCCGCCTGGGTGAAAACCAGGAATCCTAACCGCATACCGACTTAGTCAAACACTCTCAAGAAATCTTTCTTAATTTTCATTTATTTCTATAAACACTGAATGCTGATGGCTCTCAGAGAGAAGGCCACACCTACAGTACAGTCATAGTAATGACATATACAGTCCAACAAACAAAATGTGAGCCGCGTTATCCATAATCCTGATCGTCTGACTTAGTAAAATGTCAGTCACAATAGATCAAGAGGCGGATTTCTGTATTCTGTATACATTATAGCACTTTTTCTTAAATGATGTATACACTTTTGCATTTTGTAATTCAATGATTTTAGTCAATTCGCTTTGAGCAAAGATAATTCCTCTGTAAAGATTATGTTTGAATTATTTCTATAACCTTTACAAAAGTGTGGAACATCATAGTTATCAAAATATTGTTTACATTACATCTAACAAATATGACAGAAGTGGAAAAACAAAGATGTTTACCACATGTACCCATTGTAGATGTTTACGTCCACCAGAGATGTCGCTTTATTTGAGTCACAGAAGCTGGCGATAGTGACTGATAACATTCTTTAACGGCGTTGTGTTGAAAAAGATTCTGTGGACAAACGCCTCGAGGAAAGTAATTTGAATTGGAGGTTTGTCAAAATAATAAAAAGTTCAGTCAAATGTTCAATGATTTTCTTAAATGATTAAGTATGTACTCGTCATGCACGCTTTCCCCGTGCAAAGTTTAGCATGAACTTGTGGAGGAGTCTTAAAACAAATACAGACAAAGAAACGAAATGTGAATTGTGTCATCTGCTATCTGAGCAAGATGACTAAATCCAGTGGAGTAAAAAATATAATTTACAAATCCTCGTTTAATAAACTTTCACAATTTTTTAGGAATCAGATTTCCTGAATTCTATCTGCATTATAAACATTTTCTTGTCTTGCTATACTCTCTTTCTTAGTGATTTTGTCTCTTGAATGATTATGGATGAAATGTATCAATACTCTTTACAAGAGCGTGGAAATTTAACATGCTCAAACTTAAATGAATGTACAGCTTTCAGTGCAATAGTTTAATTTAGTTTCAGTTGTAATAGTTTTAAGGGTAAGACAGCAGGACTTAATTTTCGTGTTGATGATTCATGTGTGGACAGACACAATGTTGCACTAAAATAAATATCTCAAAGACAAAAGGCTGTTACTTAATTTCTTGATTTTCATTTATTCCTATTATGATGACATCTCACAAAGAGTTGTCTTCACCTAAAAACATATACAGTCCAACAAACAATTGTGAAAGGCCATCTGAAATCTTGATAATATGACTAAAACTACCAGTGTAAGAAAAAAATATAATTTACAAAAGATTATTATTCTTAGATGCGTCACATCCCTAACAAAATCTGTTGGCATTCAAAAATAATCATAAATGTTGTAGCACAACTATTTACGCACATAGTATGAGAACTGTACATTGTAAAACCTGCCATAGAAAATTCATTACCAGTTTGTTAGGGTCAAAAAGAAACGACGATAATAGTTGAAACATCCTTGCACAACTCTTTCATGTTGAAAACACAGATGCTGATGCTTTAATCTTTTAGTAAACCATTTCAAATGACATGCTACCTACAAAAGAGTCAAATAGTCAAAATGTACAAGTTTTGTGTTCTAGGTGAGAAATTTACACCGATAAAGGTTTCATGAACATTAGAAAACAACATGTATTCCCTCTGGCTGTTAAACACTGCGGGTAAATAATTTGAAACGTTGGTCTGTCAAATGAGAAAAGTTCAGTCATACATTTGAAAAACTTTTCTGAAGTAAAAAATGATGTGTTTGTCACAAACACATCCGAATAATTATCTACTCATGTGAGAAAAGCACTTGAGTGCATTATCATCAGGCTATTTTAAAGAAATTAAAGAATAAAACTAAAGTTTAATTTAAAGACAATAGACATCATGACTTGCTTTAGTGACACACAATGTGTTTAAAACTTTTTAAACATGTTTAAAACTGTAGGTGTAATTATTTTACTGAGAAGTTTTAAGTGAAAATGTATATTTGTTATTTTACAGTACAGATATACTAACTACAGGCTAGATTAAAATGAAAACATTTCTTAACAACAAAAAGTAAAAACAACATATATGATTTTACACATATTTAACATTTATCATAATCAGATTTGTGTGTGTGTGTGTGTTTGTTTTATTATACTATTTTTAACAGTAATATTGAACTTTGCACATGTTTCACACATACTTAACATCTTAACAGGTCTGTATCAGTAAGATATTTGTCACAAACCGTCAGACACATCAAACAGGGATTGATAAATTGGACTTATCGATTATTTGAACTATTTCCTCTGTCAATTATTTGATCATATCTTAGTAAAATAACCCTATATAGACCAGTTGTTTTTATTTTAATAAAATAAAACATTATAGTGTAAAAAATAAACATGCTGCATTTAAACACACGGTTAATAATACCATTTTTAAAGTGAGAGAGAAAGTCTAAACTGCTGTAAAGATTCTGTGAGACATTTGTAGGAATTAGTTTTGTTGCAAACAACCTTATGACGACTAACTTGTAGTCTAATTTAACTGTAATTCATAAAGAAAGACTCTGTAACCATCTTGTGTTCATCAGAGGATCATTTGACTGCTTCTAATCCTTGGTTTGTTTAGAGCATCATGGTTTTAGGTTTGAAAGATCTAAAAATGTATTTGTTAAAACAAAAGTCATATCGTTGTTTAATCATGCTGTTTTTCATCATCTTGTAGAGATACCCGGTGTGCTTCTAAAAGTTTTCATTTGTAAAAGTCTAAATGTTTAAATGTAGGAGTTGTTTTAGTGTGTGTGTGTGTGTGTTGACCATCCAGTGAACCATTCCAACGAACTTTTGACAATGTTCACACACGCAGTTGTATGCCATAAAATAGATGCGATGGATGCCCTTTGATCACTGAACTTTAGGCCAAAGTTGGCAGCCCCCGAAGACCCTGCGCACTCGCAGGTGCATGTTGTAAAATTTTAGACGTCTAATTACGCGCGTCTGTTTCAATTGATAGATAACACACCGGCCACAAACCTTACGGGTGGAAAATCAAAGAGAAATCCTGTGTTGATTTTATTACACGGTATGAAACAAAAACATTTGGTTTCGTTCCTGTTAGATATTTGTACGTGCATACGTGCGTTTTAACTGTTATACCACATCGGAAGTTAAGATTGACAAATTCAAAGAGTAAAATAAAGGTATTAAGTGTAAATAACTAAATAAAACAAAAACCCTTGGCTTAGAGGTGCATGTTTAGGAATAAACTTGTGTAGGCCTAATCTAATTTTTATGCTGACATCACAGCGAGATGACTTAAGTTTGACAAAAATCAAAGAGTAAATAATAGGCATGACTAAATTAAGTGTGAATAATTAAATAAAATAAAGCCCTGTGGATTAGTGATTTTTGTTTAAAAGGATACTTGTATAATCTAACTTATAAAAGTGAAAACGTCTGGGTTATATAACAAGTCAGAAGTCTTAAACTTGACAAAAACAAAAAGTAAATAAAGGATCCATTAAATTAATTGTGAATAACTAAATAAAATAAAAGCCTATGGTTTAGAGATGTATGTTTAAAAGGAATCTTGTATTGGCTATCCTAATTTTAAAGTGAATGCTGATACGGTTTCATTAATTAAGAACTGCTAAAGATTTATTAAAATAACGTTCGTTCTAATGTTAAAGCATTACTTTAATTATTTTAAATCTTTGGTTCAGTCTCTCCGCCCGTGTTAGGGGTTGGTCGTAGGCGTGGTTTGGCCGCTGCACTCCCGGACTCATTCTGAGTTTGACAGGGCCAGAGTGAGGACGAACTGCCTTATCAGGACGAGACGCTCGGGGCTTTTTCTTTTGTTTTAACTTTTCTGTCATGACAAACGTTAGCTAACTTACCTAAATTGTAACGATAGACTACCAAGGAGATTTTGACTACTGCTGGATACTGTTGTTTTAACGAACGAACCCCCCTGATATTCATTTATTTTTAGATGACGGCTCTTTTTTACTTTTTGCGATAACTTTTAAACTGTATTGTCACAAGATTTTGACGTGTATGATCTTACTTAACGGTCTGATATTTTTTATTTCACAACACGGTAAGATAAGACAGCCTTTTCTAATGTTAACGAACGTGTTTGATGCTTTTTTGTTAGATGAACAAACACTTTCAACTCTTCTTCTTTTTATTTAACTTTGTCAAACTAACTATAATTGTAATGATAGAAAAACTAACGTATCTAATGCTTTATTTTCTAACTTTGCCTAAAATTGTTTTAATTACACCAACACGTCTTGACTTGTAGGGAAAAACAGTCATTGCACGTTTTACACGTATATTTGATGTGAAAACACTTTAATAAAGTGTTTTCACGTCATCTTCACACTTTAAGTGAAGATGACGTGCGGCAGGTCTTCACAAAGAACAAAAGAAGGAAAGCACCAGGTCCAGACGGTGTGTCACCAGCCTGCCTTAAATCCTGTGCTGACCAGCTAGCCCCCATTTTCACACAGATCTTCAACAGATCACTGGAGCCGTGCGAAGTCCCCTCATGCTTCAACCGCTCCACCATCATCCCTGTCCCAAAGAAACCCAAAATGACTGGACTACAGGCCTGTGGCTCTAACGTCTGTGGTCATGAAATCATTTGAAAGACTGGTTTTGGCTTATCTGAAGGCCTCCACTGGTCCCTTACTGGACCCCCTGCAGTTTGCCTACAGAGCAAACAGGTCTGTGGATGATGCAGTCAACATGGGACTGCACTTCACCCTGCAGCATCTGGACAGACCAGGGACTTATGTGAGGATCCTGTTTGTAGACTTCAGCTCTGCTTTTAACACCATCATCCCGGACACCCTTCAGAATAAACTGACACAGCTCTCTGTCCCTACCTCCGTCTGTCAGTGGATCAACAGCTTCCTGACAGACAGGCAGCAGCTTGTGAGGCTTGGAAAATTCTCATCCAGCACCCGCACCACCAGCACTGGAGCCCCTCAGGGCTGCGTTCTCTCCCCACTGCTCTTCTCCCTCTACACGAATGACTGCACATCTAAAGACCCCTCTGTCAAGCTCCTGAAGTTTGCAGACGACACCACACTGATCGGCCTCATTCAGGATGGTGACGAGTCTGCTTACAGACAGGAGGTTAAGGAGCTGGCTGTCTGGTGCAGTCTTAACAACCTGGAGCTTAACACGCTCAAAACAGTGGAGATGATCGTGGACTTCAGGAGAAACCCCCCTGCTCTCCCCCCACTCACCATCATGAACAGCACGGTGACTGCAGTGGAGTCATTCAGGTTCCTGGGCACCACCATCTCCCAGGACCTGAAGTGGGACATTTACATAGACTCCATTGTGAGAAAGGCCCAGCAGAGGTTGTACTTCCTTCGCCAGCTGAGGAAGTTCAACCTACCACAGGAGCTGCTGAAACAGTTCTACTCTGCCATCATTGAATCCGTCCTCTGCACATCAATAACTGTCTGGTTCAGCTCAGCTACCAAATCTGACCTCAGAAGACTACGGAGGGTAGTCCGGACTGCTGAGCGAATCATTGGTACAACCCTCCCTACTCTCCAAGAACTGTATTTATCCAGAGTGAGCAAAAGGGCTGGCAAAATCACTCTGGACCCCGCACATCCAGCACACTCCCTCTTTGAACTGCTGCCGTCTGGTCGACGCTACAGAGCTCTGAGCACCAGAACGACCAGACACAAGAACAGTTTCTTCCCCCAAGCAATCCATCTCATGAACACCTGACATTAACGTGGAACACACAACACTATTTTACAACTATTTATTCTCCACACATACATATATAATATTTTTTATTTTATTTTATTTCCATTTCAAATTTGCACGTCAGACCTGTACACACATGATTGTCTGTATTGCATAGTGTTTCTGCTATTTTGTACATTGCCTATTTGTATGTTTGTATATTGTTCTCTTGTTGTCTGTGTCCTGTCCCGTTGCTGTCATTCTGTTGCACTGTGGAGCTTTGTCACTATAACAAATTCCTCGTATGTGTAAACATACCTGGCCAATAAAGCTCATTCTGATTCTGATTCTGATTCTGATAAAAACATCCCCTTTAACACGATTTCACCATTTAAAGTTTAAAATCACATAACAACGGCCCACACACAAAAACAGTCATAAATTCCTTAAACACACTGGAGTGGATAACCAGATCGCCATTTAGATGGGTTGGGGGTGTACAACAGGTGTCCAAAACAGGTGTCCAGTTATGGCGGGCAGGAGGGAGGGAGGGATTGGGGGCTTGGTGGGTGGTATTTT
>JALXFT010002645.1:37500-45199 GCA_023376895.1 Aspiorhynchus laticeps | reverse complement strand
AGGTTAGGACTTTGACTAGGCCACTCCAAAGTCTTCATTTTGTTTTTCTTCAGCCATTCAGAGGTGGATTTGCTGGTGTGTTTTGGATCATTGTCCTGCTGCAGAACCCAAGTTCGCTTCAGCTTGAGGTCACGAACAGATGGCCAGACATTGTCCTTCAGGATTTTTTGGTAGACAGCAGAATTCATGGTTCCATTTATCACCGCAAGTCTTCCAGGTCCTGAAGCAGCAAAACAGCCCCAGACCATCACACTACCACCACCATATTTTACTATTGGTATGATGTTCTTTTTCTGAAATGCTGTGTTACTTTTACGCCAGATGTAACAGGACACACACCTTCCAAAAAGTTCAACTTTTGTCTCGTCAGTCCACAGAGTATTTTCCCAAATGTCTTGGGGATCATCAAGATGTTTTCTGGCAAAACTGAGATGAGCCTTTATGTTCTTTTTGCTCAGCAGCGGTTTTGGTCTTGGAACTCTGCCATGCAGGCCATTTTTGCCCAGTCTCTTTCTTATGGTGGAGTCATGAACACTGACCTTAACTGAGGCAAGTGAGGCCTGCAGTTCTTTACATGTTGTTGTGGGGTCTTTTGTGACACTTTTGTGAAAAACACTTTCACACAGGGCCATGTGGGTTTGGATTTTGTTTCCCTCATAACCCCCCCCCCCCCCCCCCCCCCCCCCCCCCCCCCCCCTTCATTTAAAAACTGCATGTTGTGTTTACTTGTGTTATTTGATTAAAATTTTAATTAGTTTGATGACCTGAAACATTAATGTGACAAACATGCAAAAAAAGAAAAAAAATCAGGAAGGGGGCCAACACTTTTTCACACCACTGTAACTGTATAATCAAACTCTTAACCATTTACATTATTAGACAAATGATCATATACATGGCAGGACGCTGATCTATGCTACAGATGAATGCATTTACTTTTAATAATCTAATACAGCAATGTTTGGCCACAAGAGCCAATTGCAAACCATAAGAACTAAAAAAAATATAATTAGTATGAATGTGTGTGCATGTTTGATTAAGGCATAAGTAAAAGCAGAATGAGAAACCACATCATATTTGGCTCAGAATATAGAAACCGTCCTAGCCTTCAGTCCTGTTCACTAGGGGGACAACAGTGGTTTTAGGCCTAATCCATGATCCCTGATTTACTATACACCACAAGCTGCTCTCTGATAACTTCCTGTTCATGTTTCCAGCTCTTGTGGGGTTTGACAGTATGAGTTATGACCTCGTCCATGTGCTGCAGTAGTACATCTATATAAACTTTAACTTCAGTTTAAAGTGCAGCCAAACATTCAGCCAAAGTTTCCTAGACGCAGACAGCCATAACAACCTCCCGCCAGTCGAACGCAATGCTGTATCTCCTCAGGGCAGTTGTGGTTTGAATATGGCACAGTGTAATTTGAAGTTACCACGATGTAAACTGTGGCTGGATAAAGAGTCAAAGCCAGAGATCACCGGTAGGAGACGTGGACTTCGTTTATATGCTGCCTGAGATGAGACATGAACTCGAACATGGTGGCGGCCAGTGATTGGTGGATGAGGTAACGTGGGAGGTGACCCTGTATGAAGAAAATTAAGTAATAAATAAATAAAATATATTTATATATTATACAAAATATATTTATTAGGGCTGTCAGTTTAACACGTTAATTAATTAGTTATGAAAAAATAACGCGATTGAGATATTTTAATGCAGTTAACGCACTGGACCTGTATGTCATCTTACACTTCATATACAGATGACGGTTGACAAATATGATGCAGGGCAATGCCTAAATGCAGTTATTCAAGATATTGGGGCAAAAAAAAAGCTCCTGTATGAGTTTGTCTCATGATAAGCGATATCACACGAGCAGCGAGAGCAATACCAATCACACGAGTGCTGTTTAGCCCGAATAGCACGAGTGCAAATATGATTTTATACAACAGTTCAGTAAATAAGAAATTAATATGGTGTTATATTTTAAACACAATATTGCCTGTTTTTGCTCAGTTTTGCCACCAAAAATATTACCTATAATATAAAGCCACAGCAGAACTGTTGTGCATCTCCGAACAAAAAAGCGCTGTTTAGTTTCTGAATGAATCTGCGTTTTGAACGAATCATGTGAATCAATGATTCAAAGGCCCATTCATAAAGAGAGCCCATTTACTTTATTCCTGAATGAATCAGCTGTTTGAACAAATCGAATGAATTACCGCCACCTGCTGGCAGTTTTAGTTTAATAAAAAAAAAGGGAAAAAAACTTTAAACTTTTGAAGATGGTTGGTAACAAAGCTGTTTTGGTTACTAGTGACTTCCATTGCATGAACAACAAAAAAAAAAAAAAACAGTTTCTCTCAAATTATCTTCTTTTATGTTTCATTTATGTTAGGCCGTTGTTGCCTAAAAGTTTATGTGAATAAATTTGATGTTGAATCAAATAAAATATTTCTTTCTAAAGCTACTATTTGTAATGTCTACTTTAGTGTTGGGCGATATGGTAATTTTTCATATCGTCATATCGCCAGCCTGTGAGATCGCCGATACACGATATTATCATGCATGGGCTATTTCATAACTGTTTGGTGATTTTAAACCGCGCGTGCGTGAGAGAGAGAGAGCCTGGAAGTACCAATAACCGAAATACTATACTTTCAAACATACTGAAAAACGAACATGTTAAATATAAAAATATTTAAAACAGCTAGTTAATATTCGGATACAGCAGTCATACATCGCTATTAGGACCGCACGTCCTACTGTGACAAGTTTGTCGCATCGGCGCGGAAGTTATCAGTCTAAAAATCAGTCAGGGTGAAAATCAAAAGTAGTTTGTGTTGGACATAAACGAACATGTTAAAGAAAAGTATTTTCAGGTAAGTTCATATTTTTGGAGTAAAGTTAAATTAAACGGATAGGCAGGCTACATCAGTCATACAGCACTCCGGACCGCGCGCCCCATGACGAGCCCAGTTTTAGACTGATAACTTAATAACTGCATATTTTTATAATAACAATGATGAAGAATAAGCATCCATGTGTTTTGTTAATGTGCTGTAAAGAAAACGAAATGCTGCCGGTGCAGTTTTGTCATGTTCATTCATAGCTCGAAGCTGTTCAAGATGATGTCTAAAAGATGTCTCTTTTTGCACTCTTGACATAGCCTAATTTGTAAATAACGATTGTCACCCTGCAGTTCAATTTTGATGTGGGCTTAGTTTTAGAGTCCGTTTTTAAAACATTTCCAATGAGGAGGAGAAGCCTAAAGGCTTCTTCACTTTCCGCGTTCCGTTCTGTCTCGCGCACAGCCGCGTCCGCGCAGCATTCAAAGTATACTCAGCCGCAGAAGAGTGCGGACGGACGAGCTCAACACATGTGCAGAACCACCAACTTGACTTGCGCGGTCTCAAAAAATTGCCTGCACTCGGACGGGGTGTGCGACTGTCCGCGAGCCCTCTTGATGACGAAAATGACGTAATAAGGACAGTGTGTGGACGTGGACGGCCGAAGTATACTTTGACCTTAATCCTCATTTGCGCGTGTGTGTGAAGTGCGGCACTGAGGTGAAATAGCGGGGCAATTTGATAGCCCAATAATAATAAGCCGCCTAACAATAATAATAATAGTTTTATACATTAATAGGAGAATGAGCCTAACATCGTCTTGACTATCGACAAAGACATTTGCTATCGTCGATATCTCTGACTATTGTCGATACACGATACTATCGTCTATCGGCACAACCCTAGTCTACTTAATACTTTCTCATTTAACACAAAAATAGCTTTAAATAATCTAATTTTCACAGCCAAATATAAATTGTGATTAATTAGATTAATTAATCGACACATGTAATTATATAAAAAAATTTAATCGAATGACAGCCCTAATATTTATATTTAAAAAAGTTTATTATTTCATTACATATTTTGAAAATGAGCAGTCTGCGCACAAATTACTGCTCTATGGTTGCGAAGGTAGTCAGTTTTTTAGAATGTTGCTAGGGTGTTTTGGTAAATTTGCAGATTTTCAACCAGATTTGTATTGTTAATATCAGTAGTATAAGAACAATGTGAATTTTTCTGCATTACCTGCTCCAAGATACCATCTATTATTAACGATGTAAAACGCGTCATCTGGCAAACACTTGACAGCTCCAAGGCTTTTGTGAAAACTACAGGTCGTATTTCTGCATTTTTGTATTCCCATTCACAGATAATCTGATCGAGCCCAGTGCAATTATGAGTGTTGAAGTTTTGCCACAATGAAGTTACTTCATGCTACGTTTTTTGCCACAGCCCCATTCTCTGTTTTCTATGGAAGCTAGTTTCTGCCACTGAATAAAAAATAAAAAAGGTAAATTCAGATTTTTTTCATCTCAATTCTAAATTATTTTCCACGCAATTGCGAGTTTACATCTCATAATTCTGAGTCACAAAGTTGGAATTGCATGATATAAATTCACAACTGTAAGAAAATAGCAGAATTTGGACATTATAGCTCACAAATTGCAAGTTTATATTTCACAATTCTGAGAAAAGAGGTCAGAAATACTGGATAAACTTAATTGCATGAAAAAGTCAGAATTGAGAGACAAACTCGAAATTGCAAGAAGAAAGTGAAAAAACAACAACTTGCAATTCAGACTTTTTAACTTACAATTGTATTTATAGCTTGCAATTCAGAGCGAAAAAAGACTTGTGAGAGAAAAAGTCACAATTATCTTTATTTTTTATTGTGTATTCTTTGTTTTTTTTGATCAACTGGTCCAAATCAATAGAGCCAAGCCCCAAATTTCTAGATATGGTTCAACGTAATTTTAATCGTTGCCAATTTTAACATCCGTCAGACAAAAATCATAAATCTGAATGCTTCAAAGTGTTATAGCACACATCTCAAAGAACTGCATGATGTGAGGCATCATTCATGTCTGTAACACAAATGGTGCAGGATGACTTTACAATGAAGTTACTTAATGATATAACGTTAGGGTTTTTCAAACCTCTAATTCCAAATATTCCAAAAATACTTGCATTTATAAACACCTAATTAAAAACACTCATTATTTGAACGCGTTTAAATGGCTTAAATTTACAAACTGGCAGTAACTGCAACTCTTACCTTAAGGTCTGTATTGAGGACCCAGATGAAGGTGCAAACTGAAGGATTACTGCTAGATTTCAAAACCACAAATCCACCAGGACCATTTTCCCCTCTGAGAGAGAGAGAGAGTTCAGTTTACAGCTTTAAGTTCTTCCATTTTTATTGGCTGACGAAGCAAAATGCTTTGCATTCAAGCAGACCTGACGTAGCGACTGTGAGGGGGTTTACTGCTGTGATTGGTGGCCATTCCTGCAGAGATGTAGCAGTCTCGCCTGCGCTCCACCCGACGAACGTTCACAAAGTCTCTGAAGATCAAGAACATAAAAAACAGACACAGTTTGAACTCTTTGACTTCTCAATAATTAGTACAGCCAAACAAAACAGCTAAAAATTATAACAATGCTAAAGAGACTTAAGCAACATTCTCACCTGGGAGACACGACACCTCCAGCGGCTCCTGCAGAAACATCATATGACACCATTGTGTTGTCATCCACTCTCTGTAAAATCTATAGACAGATAAAAAAAACAACACAGAGAGAACATTAACTTGATCTTAATGACAGAGTGTATGCAGGACACTTAGAAACAGCTTCTTCAAGGCTGTTTTAATGATTAAAAGCTCAAAACCATTCCACAAAAACACCCATCTTATTTTTGTAGTGTTTTATTTATGGCCTTTTTAGGAACAATTGGAATGGATTCAAATTTGGGCCTTCGGCATAAATATCCCCGTCAAAGCACACCTGATGTGTGCCAGGTCAAAAGAAGACCTATTTAACATATACAGTATCTCACAGAAGTGAGTACACCCCTCACATTTTTGTAAATATTTTATTATATCTTTTCATGTGACAACACTGAAGAAATGACACTTTGCTACAATGTAAAGTAGTGAGTGTACAGCTTGTATAACAGTGTAAATTTGCTGTCCCCTCAAAATAACTCAACACACAGCCATTAATGTCTAAACCGCTGGCCACAAAAGTGAGTACACCCCTAAGTGAAAATGTCCAAATTGGGCCCAAAGTGTCAATATTTTGTGTGGCCACCATTCTTTTCCAGCACTGCCTTAACCCTCTTGGGCATGGAGTTCACCAGAGCTTCACAGGTTGCCACTGGAGTCACTGGAGGATGTTAGAGACCTTGCGCTTCTCCACCTTCCGTTTCAGGATGCCCCACAGATGCTCAATAGGGTTTAGGTCTGGAGACATGCTTGGCCAGTCCATCACCTTTACCCTCAGCTTCTTTAGCAAGGCAGTGGCCGTCTTGGAGGTGTGTTTGGGGTTGTTATCATGTTGGAATACTGCCCTGCGGCCCAGTCTCCGAAGGGAGGGGATCATGCTGTGCTTCAGTATGTCACAGTACATGTTGGCATTCATGGTTCCCTCAATGAACTGTAGCTCCCCAGTGCCGGCAGCACTCATGCAGCCCCAGACCATGACACTCCAACCACCATGCTTGACTGTAGGCAAGACACACTTGTCTTTGTACTCCTCACCTGGTTGCTGCCACACACGCTTGACACCATCTGAACCAAATAAGTTTATCTTGGTCTCATCAGACCACAGGACATGGTTCCAGTAATCCATGTCCTTAGTCTGCTTGTCTTCAGCAAACTGTTTGCGGGCTTTCTTGTGCATCATCTTTAGAAGAGGCTTCCTTCTGGGACGACAGCCATGCAGACCAATTTGATGCAGTGTGTGGCGTATGGTCTGAGTACTGACAGGCTGACCCCCCACCCCTTCAACCTCTGCAGCAATGTTGGCAGCACTCATACGTCTATTTCCCAAACACAACCTCTGGA
Source organism: Aspiorhynchus laticeps (assembly GCA_023376895.1). Taxonomy (NCBI): domain Eukaryota; kingdom Metazoa; phylum Chordata; class Actinopteri; order Cypriniformes; family Cyprinidae; genus Aspiorhynchus; species Aspiorhynchus laticeps. Next base: position 38,282 of record JALXFT010002645.1, on the reverse strand, counting down.
TATGACGCTGAGCACGTGCACTCAACTCCTTTGGTCGACCATGGCGAGGCCTGTTCTGAGTGGAACCTGTCCTGTTAAACCGCTGTATGGTCTTGGCCACCGTGCTGCAGCTCAGTTTCAGGGTCTTGGCAATCTTCTTATAGCCTACACCATCTTTATGTAGAGCAACAATTCTTTTTTTCAGATCCTCAGAGAGTTCTTTGCCATGAGGTGCCATGTTGAACTTCCAGTGACCAGTATGAGAGAGTGAGAGCGATAACACCAAATTTAACACACCTGCTCCCCATTCACACCTGAGACCTTGTAACACTAACGATTCACATGACACCGGGGAGAGAAAATGGCTAATTGGGCCCAATTTGGACATTTTCACTTAGGGGTGTACTCACTTTTGTGGCCAGCGGTTTAGAAATTAATGTCTGTATGTTGAGTTATTATGAGGGGACAGCAAATTTACACTGTTATACAAGCTGTACACTCACTACTTTACATTGTAGCAAAGTGTCATTTCTTCAGTGTTGTCACATGAAAAGATATAATAAAATATTTACAAAAATGTGAGGGGTGTACTCACTTCTGTGAGATACTGTACATTTAGTTATCCATTATGCAATACCATCCAGTGACTAACAAATGATTATTTGATTGGAAAAACATAAGCATCCATCATAAAAGGTAAATCGAAATAAATATAAATATACACAACCATTTGGAGTGAAAATTGTGTTTTCTTTTTTTTTTAGGAAGGATGGATTGATCAAAAGTGAGAGTAATAGACATTT